>DWEI01002846.1:0-13640 GCA_018245875.1 Mysoria ambigua | reverse complement strand
ATCGGGCACATATCCAGACTCCGAACAACTACTAGAAAATCTAAATAAGAAAATTTTGTAGTGTTCGACCCGGAAATCGAACCCGGGACCTCCCGATCTCCAGTCGCATCTGCAACCAACACGACCAACGAGGCAGTCACAGAGCTAGATCTATTTGTATAAAATAAATGACAGAGTACTAAACATAGCACGATCTACAGAGGTAACTGCGGGGTGTAGCGTGCAACGACACAATATAACTTATGGAGGCACAGTAAACCTGCTAAAGTACTGTAAAATTTTATATAGGTCGTATAACATCAAAGACCGGCTCAATATTTCGACAAACAACACAACAATTGTAAATACTCTTATATATTAAACACACTGCGAAACATTAAAACAAATTATTTGCTTTATTCTTTTTTTGTCTACGTATGTTCTAAATTTTCCAGTTTTACCTAATTATATTCCATACATTGACAATTATACGAATGAAGTATATTTAGTATACTAAACACAGACGCTAAATCAATTCGTTGCTCTCAATCTACCCCGACAGGTACTGGCGTGATGAAACGATGACATACTATTGCAATTATTACCACAGCGCGCCGCCTAGGACCCAATCCAAAGATCCCGATCGAGAAGTGGAACATTTCGACAGCGTCCCTCTAATTCATAAATTAATTAAACTCGCCCGGCCGGAGACTCCCGTCATTTGTAATGATAAGCAGGCTTCATTGGGGTTCACCCCTGACCCGCGTCGGGTCACTGCAGATTTGTGTGTAATACCAGTGATTCCAGTGTGCTCTAAATAGTTGTGGAATCTCATAAGTATGAAATAATTTGCTATATACTATGCTATATGACCACGGTTTTTGTATCAGAATATTATTTTCGGACGATTCCCCTAGTATTTTTTTGTCGTACTTATTAAAAGCTAACACGCAAACACACATATGACCCTATTCACCCAGATATAGATACATACATCGAGATGCAAAGCATTAATCCGACAAAATGAAGATAAGGTTAAATTAACAATCCAAATATATTATGAATATGTAGTGAAATTTATTTCACACTTTAAATGTTCATCGTACAGTCGTATATTTGATTTAAAGGTTTCAACCATAAAATTGTATTTATTAACGTTTTAAATACTTTTCAACCTGCGCCCACGAATTTCACTCACTACAGATGAAACCGAAAGTGACACACCAAAAATCGCAAAGTTCGTCAAACTTTTTAATTTATGCAGCGCTCAGCGCGACATGTCCCGGTTTAATTATTCCGGCAACACTGACGACAATAAAAGCGTAGAGCGAAGTGTGGCCATAAATTGTTAACGTCTTGCAAAACCCTGTTCATTTGCTCACACCGAACTCCATTAACGATGCTCGCTGCAGTTGTTAAATATGTATCACCCGTATATCTTTGTGATGATTGAAATTATTTTCATTAAATTTATAACCTGTATATGGCGAAATTTTTTAGAAAGTTTCACCGCTTAATTTAAAATAACATCATATTTTACTCCACCCAAGGGGTAGGTAGAATATAAATCTAACATTTAATAATAGCAGAGTAATTCTTTAATTAACTCGCTTAACTACATATTTCAATTGTAGCGCTATTGCTGTCGACATGGTCTGTGCTGCGTTCTTAATGTTGGTGTTCCGTCCGAAGGATTTGCACCTCGACTGTGACTAACATCGAATATGACAGGCACTCATACTATGTATCTTGTATTTTCCGGGCTAATGGTACTATCCCATTCTTAGAGTCCTCTTACTAATTTCAACACTAGGTAGTAATCCTCATAACATCTTGACAACTGGATTAACCTAACGCTAACAATCCTATTCCTGGAATCCTATTCAAATTGATTACGTCTATGAATTACAACGGTGGCTTTGAACTACTTACTAATTTGCTACAGTTTCACTTAAAAATAATAATATTCATAATTTTTGGATTTTCAAAGTAATAACTTTATAATATTACTATAAGCGCCAATACCATACACCCTTATTACCGGATAAATGATGACGGAGTTGTAAAAAAGACATTAAAACTGTAATATATAATAAATTTAAATCAAAAAGTATTAAAACGGTTGATTTCGCTCAAATTCCGCAGATACATTGCAAAAAATATATAGCTATTTTATATCAGATACCTTTTTATGATTGTAATGAATTCGAAGTAAAACATTTGATTGCAGTTTAAAAGTATTAAAACGCTTTAATGGTGTTTCATATCAGACTCGTAATATTTTGGTGTATTTTATGAGTGTTTTAAATTCATTTTATACAAAGGTGTACGTTATTAAGCAATAAAAAATCTGTTAGCAACGTATTTTAAAGAATTTAACTATGAAGCTTTTTTTATTTATTATATTTTTAAATTTTTTTAAATTTATAATATTATTATAATATCAAATTATCTGAAATAGTTTATAATAATATCCCAAAAAGATAAAATTCTATATATTGTAAAGATATTTTTAAAAAATCCCATCGACACTACAAAAGAATTAAGTGCGAGGTAAATGTGTAAAGATAATATACAAATACGAGAACTAAAAACATAAATACAGAGGTTTCGAAGACCAAATAAAAATATGCAACGTGGAAAAATTTTAAGCTACTAATTGCATGTAAACAGCAAACCATCTGCAGTTTGCTAAGGCAACAAGAAATTCAAATTTGTTCGGGGTGCCTTCGTAATGTTGAGAGTCATAAAACAGTACTAATTGTATATTATGCTGTGGAATTGATCAGCACTAATGCAGATTATCTATGAAAATAAAATATAACGTTGTGAAAAATGAAAATGTCGTCACAAATGAAAATTCCATATGTTAGCTCCAAAAGAAACAACATTATACTGAATACCAGATCATTATTAGCGCTATTGCTCTGCAAACACTAGTAATACTTCAGTTTATTTGTGTAAACCGTTTTCTATAGTTATTTACAGCTTTGTAAACTTTATAATGTTTTATATATGCAAGACTATAGTGTACAAAATGATGACAAAAATTTATACATACTCGTATATCAAACATTTATATACTGTTATTGTCACAGTTGAGACATCCTATTAACAATGTAAGTGTAAATTTGGAATTTTGTGTTACAAATATAATATCTATAATTCAAGAATTTATAATTGTCAAACAATAACAATTCAATCACGCCAGCCACAGCCGTTGGAAATGTGAATATCAAATTTTTTCCCTGTCCATGTTCTCGACAATTTTAAGATCAATTCGATGTTTATCTCTTCCGTTCCTCTCCATTAGCCGTCCCCTCGATATTAACTCTATCTTGTTCATATCATCTATGAACAATTCAAACATATTCTCCGTTGACTTTTTCTCCCCTTGCAGCCGTTTATATTCATTGACCTTCACACTTTTTACCATATGATTTCCATCCTCCCTCTTGAACTTCCAAATCATGTCACATCCTTGTATTGTATGTCGTGATTATAATTGGATCGTTCTGTATATTACTTTTGTGATTGCACCGTTTATCATTTATTACCTTTGATTCATTACACAACACAAGAGTATTAATTATATTCATACAAATTATAGAGAATGCTAATATTTCATATGCTCCACTTATTTTATTCGGAGTCCTAGGCATATAGACGGCGTTATGTAAATTACAATCATAGCTACCCACTTTCGTTAGTATGTAACCATGTCAATAAAATATTAACTCAGGTAATATGAAAACTTGTGCACAAGTGCAAGGGATCTAAATTTAATACGTCAATCCGAAGGCTCAATTTGCAATAACTTGTCAAATAAATCTCGAAGCAATCGTTCGCTTTAACGAGTTACAGTTGAACGTTTTATAGATCGTGAAATCCCAGTCGACGGCGACTCTGCTAATATTGTTTATTTCATTACTTCTGTTACTGACGGCATTTTAGAATTATACCTAGATATAGTTATACAAATTTAGTTAAAAAATGTAAACGCTTTAAGATTTTAAATTTGATGGTCAGTTAAAAAAAGACCAGCGCGTTTTATATAGGTACTCGTACATAAAAAAATTGTTTCGGTAAATATTTTTCTAAGTCTGCATTAATTATTTCTGTTGTATATTTTAATTTTAATAAAACTACAATAAAAATGTTTATTTCTTTTAATCAATATTTCATATAACAGTCGCTCGTGAATAAGATTCGTACTTCTTTTACAGTGACAATGTTCCTACTGCGGTCCGGTGTCGAGTGAATGACTAATAGTGTGTTTTCGTGACAATAAGTTATAATGTATGGAAAAACATTGACATAGCTACAAGAGATGGCCTCATACAGTCACCAGGAGACGCAGTCGAGCCCGGCCAAGGAAGTACCGAGGTAACTGACGTGGATTCTTCACTCATTGAATTTCTTTTTTAAACTGTTTTTTTTATTTCATAATTTGACTAGAAAAAGCTTTTAAAACAGGTACAGTATTTAATTCGGCAAATGTCGATGTTGCTAGATTTTAATTTTTTTGTAGTAACGCTATTTATTTTGAACTATGTAGTTGTTTCACACTTATCATGCCTTTAGTGTGCTTTACTACTGGCGAACATCATTTTATCTTTAATGAACTCATTATATTCCATATTCAAAGTGAATTCAATTTATCTACATGAATTGTTAATGAGCAATGGATGACGAATTCATTTCATAACAACGTTATATTTAATCTACGTATTTCAGTTGTGATGGTTAAATTATTACATGATTTCAATCTTTCAGCTGATTACGCGTTTGCTTTAAAAATGATTGTTTGTTCTGCATAATTTTGCATGTTACATTTTGTTAACAACGATTTCATAATAACATTATTTGCAGTAATTCATAATTTGTGACTCGTGACTGCCTCCTTGGTCGTGTTGGTTGTAAGTGTGCCTGCCGATCGGGAGGTCCCGATTTTCATTCCCGGGTCGGCCACTGCTGAATTTTTCTAACTTATATTTTCTAGTAGTTCAAAGTCTAGATATGTGCCCAGTGTATGGCAGTAGGCTCACCACCTAAACAATAGTAGAACCTAGATGTGCTGGTGAAACTAGAGAGTGTTCTGGAAACGTGGGAGTGTTCCGAATTCCTCTGCCTAACTCTTACCATAATGATTAACACTTTTCAATCCGACAGGCAGTTTCCACATCGACGTCCCCGCCAGTCGTTTGACACGCGGCAACATAACAAAATGACAATAAACAATTATCGAAACGTCAATATAGTTTATCGGCTGTCCGGACACACGCCAGGCTGCGCTTATCTGGAGCCGATACATCGTTCGGGCTACGATTTTATTTCGGCCCTAGTGACGTTTGATTGATGGCCTTAATTAGTTACTGGCACTATAGATAAGCATTTTAAAAACATTCGACGATTGAAACGGTTTGATGTTTCATTTTATTCTATCTGTGCCGTTCGATCGTCGAATGCTTTAAAAAAATTAAATAGATTGTAAACGTGATAAATATAGACGCACGTTGGATTTGTTGGGATAGATATTTGGTATTTAGTGCACTCTGCCTACGCTGCGTAGGATCTGGCGCAATGATAGAGTACTTAAACATAAAATATGACCATTAAATCTAATACTATTTTAATACTTTAATAAAATTATTGTGTATAAAAACTAGAAGGATATCTATATTTGTAATAGAAGATAAATTCATAATCGTATTAGCCAATCGGATCATGGCTATAGGTTCACCGTGTATTCCGAAGTGGGAGGTAAACGTAATTGTTGAAAGCTTGAAATGTATTAAATTTCGCTGCCTATCTCTTCGGCGATTATAGATGTAATGTTAAGTAAGTTAAATACATTACTTTTGTAGTGTTTTTTATTAAAAATATATATTTACCATACTCGTTCACACAGTTATTACGTACTTACATCTGTTTGTATAGTTATAATGTGCATATTAGAATGTGGAAATATTTAAATGTCAATCCGTAATTTCTTCGTTACCAGTCTTTTTACTTTCGGTTTCCTGAAAGGTTGTTACGAAGCTCTGTCCTCGCTGACTGGGGCAGAAATAACAATCATTTCATGACAAAGCCCGTACAGGCATATTCCAATGTATCCTCATTAAATTTATCCGACATTTCTGTATTTATCAGTATATTTTTATGCTAATTCGTCAACGAATGCACCCCTTAAAATACAACAACGCGCACGTCCGAATTTCTCGCACCTAGAAACCGCGCCGTATCGAAACCGTCACTAATTAACAAATCAGCTGAAAAGTGCCTCATTCACAGCACATTGAATGCTCTAACGCAACCAAATAGATCAATTCGCAAATGCGTACGCCCGTTGTCTGTCGACAGTTCGCATCGGCGCAAATGATCGAACGAATGCGTCGCTCGAAACGAAACGCGGCTGAGCGCGGCTATCTGAGCGCGAGTGTTTTGTCAGCCTGTTGTATACGCCGCCATTTGGCTCTAAGCTATGTATATTGCAAGATTTTTTTTAAACATATTTACAAGAGTTGGTTTTTCATCCAACGCTCTTTTACCGTTATTTTTTTGAGCGAATTTTTATTTTTTAAACTAACCGCTTTCCATTTTATAAACCTGAGATGGATATAAAACAATAAACGGACGTATATACTATATGTATATACATAGAGACATACTGACTTAAACCCTATCTACGATTTTTTGCTGAGTGACTTAATCTTGTTATTGCTATTATTTTGTTATGGGATTATAATTTAATGAAATAAGTACTAAAGTACTAATTCTAGTCAGTATTTGCCTGAAACATTAAAAAAATCACGAACAAAAATTTTTTATTTCCATTAAATTTCCGGCTGCCTGAAGCCAAGCGACCGAGTCGACTTATCAAATCCTCTCAAAACTGACCGATATTATCCGTTCGGAGCTAAAATGAATATGTCAACGATGTAACCCGGAGTCCATTAGTGGGCTATTATCTTCCTTTGTCCCGATCCAAACAACCTGTCATCTCCACGATCTCAAAGCTTTAATACCCGTTACATGCCAGTGAAACTTACATTTATTTCGCCATGATAGCCTCTTGAAGTGTATTTTCGTCAGCTTTTATCTATTTTCGGACGTCATGTTGTAGATTTACCATTTCTTATTCGATGTGTGTGTGCGTTTGTCACACTGTGTTGTGTATAATATCTGTGTATTATGTTCGTTTCTCGTAATGACAATTAGATTATATTTGTATATGTCACTTTTGAACATGTAGTGAGTATTTCCATTTACATGATACATTTTACGAGTTACTCGAGTGGAGTTTTAATAACATGAGTAATTAAACAACTATTCATCTTTTTACAGTTAACTTTTATCATCTGTACGTATATGTATGTATATGAATATTGTACTGTTAATATATTATAATATTAAAATATTGCTTCTTTAACGTGTTTTAAGTCTTATCTTACAAAATTTAGTCATTGTACCGGTATAAATTTAAAATAAACAGTTTTTTAAATGTGTAAAACGCTCGTTTTTTTAATAATTGTAGTTATAATTATTCTTAATATTTCAATACTTTGTAGCAGCACGAATTTCTAGATATGCTACACATCCGATCATTTTAAGGATACGTATTGTATAATAAGTTGGATGGAAAAGTATACAAAAATTCAACTCTTATAACAAATGAAGCAAAAAAAATTAGCATATTTCGATTAGCATAGCTCATGATGTAGCTAGCTTGTAATCCTAGTCTAAGAACTTTTTTTCTGATCTCGTGCTCTGTAACAGCTCGCATGGAATAGGACTGCTCTCATAAGCCTAGTGGTTTATTCCACCTCCATACAGTTATGTCCGATACGTTGGTGGAACATTTTATTCTTAAATATTTCGTGAGCGTTGCACATTTAGTATTAGCAGTCAATAAAAGTTATGTAGACTAGAACCGATGAGTTCTAAAAGCAGAATGCTAGGCTTGCGGCGATGTAAGACAGGTACATAGATACATAAGTACGGAAATGGACGTCCTTGGACTGAAATAAAGATGATTGTGTTGCGGATAAAATTAATAAATTTACCCGCAACAACTAACAATCAATGATGTCAACAAACCTCATAATATGATGTTTGTTGAATACAGTACAATGACAAGTAGTTTTTACAGGTATACCTAATATTATACGACTACAGGACTCAATCATTTTATATAATGGTCCAATATAACAGCTCGTCTGTAAGTGTAGAACATTCAATCGGTCCCCCAGCTAATAATATAAATAGAAAAAAAAACAATAGTATTAGACTCAAGATTCGACACCAAGACCAGTCTATCAGTAGTTGTCTCGCTTGCTAACGTTGGTGAACGAGGCAGCCGACTGATTATTAATAATCTGCACATCAAGATTTGAACGCGGGATAAACCGGCTGGGATACTAAGTTCTGAGCCGCTGGGCTGTCTCTGCTCGATGCGAGCGCTGTCACGACGCCTGGCGCACAGTTCCACTCGCGGATGCAAAATCGATACAACGAACGCAGCACAGACTCGCCTCGCCTCGTTTAAACGTTCGCGTTTTTATACATTTCCGGATCTCTTCTTTTATGTTTTTTAACAATTACATGGTGATTCTCACGTTTTCACCCGTTCCCGTTCCGTGCCGCGCCGCATTTCGGAAAAGTTTTTTAACCGCAAAAGGTTTTTAATCAATAGGAAATAATGTTGGAATATAAATGTGATATTCCAGAAATAAAATGTGGAGTAAAGAAATTGCATATTGCATATTGTATCAGAGTCTATTTCGTGTTTGTGTATTAGCCTGATTCATTTCAATATTGGACCTAATCCTCCCCAAAGGTGCAATGGTCGGCTGTCAGCTGATCTCATTTAGCTACTACGATCACCATATGCTTCAGTTCTTAGTTTCAAGGGGCTGGCGGTCTTTATACCGATTTTTAAATATGTTTATCAACGTCAATTTATTTCTGGTAGCTTCTTTGACATCAGCACATCGCAGGTACTTTAGCTACATTAATAAATGTTAGGTAAAAAAAAATGACTCTTCAAACTATTATACATTTCTACATTTTCTCCAATGTAAATCATAAAGATAATTAATAAGATAATCTCAATAGAAACGAACAGTTAACTTCCACAAATCTATGTCACATTAAACACGCATGTTCTCATATGATCAATAATAATGTAGCCGGTGTAATTTTCCCAATAAATAAGCAAATGGCCCGGCAGCGGCGATAATTCAAGTGAGGCGATATTAAAAAACAAATTAAAGCATCATAATGGGAGGCTCAATAACGCGTGGAATTCGCTTTTCCGAGTCGGCTGATATTGGCGGAAGTTTTAAATATTATGTTATAGTAAACGTCTATTAAAATTTACACATTTAGTTGCCAGTATTTGTGATGGTATTACATTGAATGCCTCGTTGGTGGCCTTTCTTACGCGGGGGAAACCTTCAAAGGGTACCCGATGCCCTGGGACAGATACCGGGCCGTGTTGGACCTCCCTCGGTGGCCTTCCTCAGCGCTAATAGGAGGCCTCCGGGATCTCCGACGGAGCGCACCGCATGAAGGGGTGTGTATTACACTTCTCTGCCTGAATCTTCGGGGATAACAGGCGTGCAGTTAAACGTATTATTTGACCACACCTGGTCAATAACAAGGTAGGTTGAGAACACCGAGGGCCAAATATCTCGAACGTTATGTGTCGCGCTTCTCCCTCATACATTAATCCTCCTCTCCATACAAGCAGAGAGGATTATAACATATGTATATCAATAATATATTACAATCGTTACGCCTTTTTTATCGAAAGCAAATATTATTGTCATAATTTTTTTATCGTTCATTTTTTTGTTATTTCTGTATATTACAACAGAGAAGGCTTAAAATGTATTCATAATATTCGAGTGGGGAGAAGTTTCGTTGTGCGTATATAAAGTTTAAGTCATATTCAATTATTATTTATATATTGAACCCCATCGAACTTTGTTACATTAGCAAGTAGCATCTTAGCAAATAGCAAAACAAATATTAGGACAGGTGTTTGTGCAGTATTAACAATTATAGAAAATGAATTAAATTGCATCGCTAGTTAATATTGTTTCCCGAATATTTTTCATGAACTTAAATTATTATTACATCGTCGTTTGCTCGGAAACATAAATTATTTAATCACTAACATTATATTTCAATCTCAAAAGAACATTATATAGATGGGCTTTCTGACTCGTTGGTATGCTACGACCAGCGTATACTGAAGCTAGCAATATGGTAGAATAAGATTTTATTTAAAATTCCTTTCGAAACTCTAAGGCATTATTCTTATAGATACATTTCAATATTTCAACTTTATATTCCCACTAATCTGTTCCATATATCATGCTCTTGAATAATGTCACTGCTCTGCCATTCTTTTCCTATCACGTATTCGCGATCGCTGTAAATTTGCATTCACACCTCAATATCCTTGTCACATTGTAAGCGAATAAACGATACTCTATCAACTGTGTTTCTATATGAGAAACAGTAACAGGCAATGATTTATATATAAATATATGTACTTATTCATATTATAATTGTATATAAATGAACCATTACAATGACTAAAGTAAAAAATGGAATAACTCCAGTCTAAGTTGGAATTATAAGGATGTTTTTTTTATGTTTATTCATCGTTCTTTCTTCCATTCTTGCTTGAAATTCATCGCTCTTTTAGCCACCTGTTATTTCCGACGGTAAAGCTAATACCTTACTGAGGGGCGACGCAATAAATATACATTTTAAAACTGATCACGGGGACATTATCCGAGTTTAATATTAGCGGTGAAATGTATAGTGTGAGTTATGGCGTAATTATCGACGGGCTGAGTTATGACTGGCAGAAAGTTTTTAGATGAGAAAAGTTTATTTTATTTTACCGATTATTTTTATGGGTCGCAGTTTTATTTGTCTCCCCGACTTTTTATGGACGCTATTGATTTATTGCTATTCAGTCGTTAAATACTAAATGTTTTCACCGTCGTTGGTCGCGTGAAATAATACCGCGTGTCGTACAATGTTAAACAAAGTATGTAACTATTAATTGGTTTTATATAGAGCACTCTCTACAGTAATGAGCATATATTCATTCGCCTTTTATGTTTGCATAAACAATCACAGAGTGTAAAATATCTATATAATTAAATTTTAAACTATAATTTACAGCGCTTGTAAAAGCATATATTTATTTTTGTAATAGAGGTCATTATAATATGTACAGTTATAACAGTACGTGTTGTCAAATTGTTGTTGTATTTATACATTAAAATTATATAAGAACGTAAAGGCACAATTCAATAATGGTTCACCGTAGCAGAGTCTACGAGATCGCGTAGCGCGTAGGCGTGTCGATTGAACAATACATACATACATTAAATAGCAGCGCTGATCTGCTACGAGCGTTATTGCAGATTCTTGTCTAGATGTGGATCTAATGAAGTATCTAGCTCGTTAGGTCCCAGGTCATTCGATGGGTATATGCAAATTCCATACATCTTGTATGGAATTTGCATTGGTGAATATTTCCTACTACAGTACTATAAATATTTGGAGCCATTGTTTGTTTTGAGAATCATGGCATAAAATGTATTCGTTTTTTTCTTATTCTTTTCTTCTCTAGTTTGAGAAAACCAATATTTGATATCTATTTACTTATAAAACACAACGTAATCCTTAAGGACTGCGACGAAAAGGGATTTTTGATCGACAAATTTAAGATAACATAACGCCCGTATGTAAATAAGTACTAAAGCCCGTACTAAAGTAGTAGGCAAAAGAGTACAACGCTCTTACAATTTGTAAATTATGTTATACAACCTACCCTCAAATTGGGCGTTAATTATTATACCATGGTCATAACGGATTATATTAACATGACACTAAAATTACAATAAACACAGTTTGGTTATTAAAAACTATTTGTGCATGAGTGTGTAAGAGCTGTGTTTGTGTATTATTGTGTGTATGTGTGTGTACGTGTTTGTATACTTGTTTGTATAAAGTAAATATGAGATATGAACCTATAAGGTACGGTACTTGTACCAGTTTGTAGACGTGTTAACACGGGAACAAATTTCTAAATAAATTAAAAGTTTTTATTGGCCAGTGAAGTTTCCTTGCTCTTCTCGTTGACAGAGACGCGCAGAGGGCTTTTAACACTTTTCAAGTAGTAACCACGACACGAGTTTTTTCCCCATCTCTATTCCGGCCGCAGCGCCTGCGACACGCGTGGCGGATACGGTATGTAAAGTATGTAATTTTGGAGGGATAAGGCGAAAAATTTTACATGGAACTTTGCGGGCCGCCGGTTAAACATCGGCTTACTTGTTGAAAAGGCTTTTCACGAAACTGAATTCGGTCGAGATATTTACGAGCGGATTTTTGTCGTTTAAGATGTAGAGCTTGTTATATAATGAGAATATTTTTCTGCGGATAGAGTTGATAACTTTGCTCTATAAAAGGCTTTATTAATAGCTATTTTCTAGAAACCCCGTTAGAATACAGATCCTCACATTCCACAAATGATACTTTTGCTTATCTCTTAAGGGATCTGGCCCAACTTTTAATAGTAATAACCATTATAAAAATTACTAAAAAAATGAATAAATATAGTAACTATTATTATTATTATAATTTTATGAAATCGAGTTTTATTGTCTAACTGCCCCGTTGGTTGAGTCATTACAATTGCAACTACTGGCCAAAAGGTCCAAGATTCGATTATGATGGAATAGGAGGTGAGCCTAACGACATGCACAGAGTAGAAATCAAGACACCGAGCCACTACTAACAACGTAAAGATAGAAAAACCCAACTCTACCCGACCCGGAACTTAAACCCAGGATCTCTTGAACAGCAGTTGAGCTACAACCATTAACTTCGCCTATTCACGCCTAACCTTGACTAATTTTTCCTGCTTTGTTACTTGGTTAAACTACCATAGTAAACTATATATAACCAAAACCAGTAAGTGTAAAAACCAAATACACCTACATATGTATGTGTATATGTATATATAAGCGTTAAACCACTTTATACAGAACCAGAAATATTATTATTATCATTGGCATCTATATAATTTGTATCGCCAACATAAATAAATTCGCACTCAGCGCGACCAGGATAGACGGGCGTAACAATTTGCGAAGGCGACCCAAATAAATATTTTCACAGCAAATAATTGATTTACCCCGCCAAAAATCTATCTGCATACAAAGGACTTCGATTGCCAATACTATTTTCGTGGATTGAAAGAAAAAAGTCAGTATTTATTTTGGAATGTACTGTGGAAAAATTCAAATGAAGTTATTTTTCACGTAATTTAAATTCGTAGGATGCGGCGATAATTTTAATCATTGTATCGTTTCTCACTAATGATTTCGTAGCGCGTATCTGTTATAATACCGTCTTTGAACGACGATTTGAATGTGTTTCAGTAAAGTTTTCTTTAATAATAAATGACTGGCGCACTGGTGTAGAAGTTAGCGAACCTAACCGTTGTGCCGGGGGTCCTGGGTTCGATTCCCACCCAGAATGAAAATTTGTGTGATTAGTACAAAGTATATGTTCTGTGTCTGGGTGTAAAAAATATCTATTTAAGTATATATTTATATGTATAT
>DWEI01002845.1:0-13642 GCA_018245875.1 Mysoria ambigua | reverse complement strand
CCAGTAGTTTTTGAGCCTATTCATTACAATCAAACAAACAAACAAAGTTTTCCTCTTTATAATATTAGTGTAGATGAATCAAAATGCATCAAGAGTATTTTCCCATTTCAATTTCCTATAAATTTCTATACTGTCTTCTATACTGTATTTTTTATTGACACAATAACAATTTATTTAATCCAGGTTATAACCTGCATTAAATTAATTTCTATTGTGACTAAATGTATTTTTCAGTATGGGGCATTGAAAAAGGGAATTTGAACTATCTCGTTTTACTGTGCTGTTACCGTCACACCAGACTAGGGATTAAAAGCTGCGTTTTAATGGCGCTATCGCCGCACTGTCAGACGCCATCTTACATTTACATATTTAGGCAGAATAAAATATAGTTTCCTAATATACCTTTAACTGCTGACGGAACATAGATAACGTATAATTTGTAAATTAAATAGTTATGTAAATATGTATAAGTATAACGCTTAAAACACGAAATTTTCTTATTGTTAAGTAGATATTAATATTTAACTAAAGCGTTGTATAGTTGAGCACTCAGCATATTTCAGTAATCAGTAACTAAATTCATTCAGTTAAAAAAATCAGTCATTAAATATATTCAGTAACTAAATCGATACGTGTAATTGACATTACTGTTAAATGATTCATGGTTGTTTAAATTAGTTAATGAAGATTAAACACATAGGTACCGGTCGTAGATAGACCTGGCTGCAATCGGCGGGGGTTTATAAGGAAGGACTTCGTATAGGGCCTAAACTAGTCTTGCCATTCCGAAAAAACAATTGCTTTAATCTCACTCATATATGATGTGACAACACATATAGAGAAATTTTTTACACTCCGTTTCACCAGTTTATGTCCCACTATGGAACACACTAGCCCACTGCCATACACCGGGCACATTTCCAGACTCCAAGCCACAACTATAGTCTAATTAGAAAAACCTACTTGGTGCCCGACCCGAGATTTTAAACCCAGGACCTGCCGATCGGCAGTCGCGTTGCTGCCAACACGACCGACGAATATACTGGCAGGCGTCTAGGATCGCCGGCGGCCCTGCCGAGCACGCGGCCCCGCAGGCGGACAGCACTAGCTCGGGCCACCGACGGCTGACGGGCAGACACACGGGGCGCAGCGGCGGCGGCACGCGAGCGGCCGGTGCGCGGAACGGGTTGTAAATGAAAGTCAAGGTGGCTGTTTAAACACAATATATTATTAAAAAAGAAAACAATACAATATAAGAACAGTATTGTAGAATCACGTTCGCTGCGCGGTCGCAGACGGCACACACTTATCTACCAATTATTCCAAAAGTGTAATAAATTTTAGTCAGTACACAGATAAGTTATCCATCTAAACAATAACATTTGCCAAAACAGGCTTCAAACACAAACAAATTCCAAAACCAGAAGCGTGTATCGTCATCCCTGGAGTTGTTGGCGCAAGTATTGGCCACTAGTTCCCCACTTGTATCCAAAACAAACATATTAAAAACTAAACATTTCTCTTCAAGCTGACATGTTCATTATCTTAATGACATTACAGTATCTCCAATACATTCATTACACCAAATAGTAACATACATAATCCTCTGAATTAAAATCACATTTGGATATAAATACGGAACAAAGAATATAAAAATTCGTCAATGGTTGAAAAAAAAGACTTTCAGTAAATAAGTATGTATACACCTGCGAGCCACCGTCAGCCGCATCGACCGGTATTACCACTGCTTTTAGATTACAACACGAATCTACCATCATACAGTCCACGCACGGGCCGCACAGCCCACACTTGCCGGTCGCGGCGGGTAAAAAATAATAAACAATTCTAAAAGCAGTGACAACATCAATATCTTAAATCTTAAGCATTCTACACGCAATGTTTTCTTTTATCTCACGTTATATTATATTTCTATGTTAGATGTGGCGGCGGCACTGTCCGAGTCGCAGGTCGAGATGACGGCAACGTATGCAAACGTAAAACTATACACAGATTGAGTATTAGATCACAAATGGATACCGCCGGTTCGATCGGCACGGTCATTGTAAAACAATCCTCGTATCAAACAATAATATTATATGAAAATTTGACAACAATGTACAGTAGAGCGGACACTGCGCGCGCGGCAGGACAGTGCCCCGCCGCCATGCGATATCGTTATTTATATTTTTATATTTCTACACCGATATATCTATATACGCTGACAATATACACAACGCATAGTCCGCGAGTCCACGTCACTAGAGCTACATTCGAAGATTTGTAATTAAAAAAATTATTTCACAACGTCCCTTATCGTTGAGGTGGTACCGGAGCACACTAGAAATATACATACGAGCGCGGCCCGTGCGCCGCCGCGCCCCGCCCCGCGCCCCGCCCCCCGCGCCGCGCCCGGCCCCGCGCCGCGCCGGGTCGCGCCGTACATTACACACCGTCACTATCACTGTACACGGCACATCGCACAACTGGCACTGAACGCACAGTAACTAAAGGACACGCTACCGCAACCATCGCTCTCAATACAGGCGTCGCGATATCAAACACTTGAGGACAAAGTGCAGTTTCTAGTCGCGGGAACGACCGTCACGACGCACGACCCGCGCGGCCGCCCAGAGCGCGCGCCGCCGCTCGTCGCCCCGCCCGCTTTCGTCTTACGTACATGAGCGTATTGTTTATTATAATAAAACATAGCACTTTTATTTTGACTTAGGTATATAAGAATATAATTAATGCTCGATTTGTATTCTAAGTTTTCGTATCAGCTCCGAAGAATCTGTGAAATCACATTCACAATATTCAGTAAAAATTGTAATATTATAACCTCCAGCGAAATTTCTTAACATTCGTAAAAATAAGCTTTCATTTAAAATACAAAAATGGTAATTATTCGTTCGTACATCGAAAAGACTAAACATGTGAGCGAGATGGTATAGCAGAAAGCGCACGCGCAGTTACCGTTCTCAGTTCTGTTCAATAAATGAACTTCAGATCGGACTTTAGCTCGTAATATAATTTACATTACACAGATAAGCTCATAATAAATATACAAGATGGCGGACCTTCAACCGCGCGCCGGCCGCGTGCTCACCACTGACAGTACTGGTATAGAAATTGTGTCATCACGTTTTGTTGACATATCATTAACATTCGTCAAAAACATAAAGCTTAGACGTCGGCATTTAATTTGAGCGCTATGCGACGCATGCATTTGTCATTATCGTGTTAAACTAAGCATATTTTCAATTATATACAGATGATGACATGTTACGAGAGACGTGGGAACAACCATGAAGACGAGTGCTCGGTCACTCGTACAACGAAAATCAATCCACGACGTAGCGAGGCAAACATATCCAGCAATTTATTTAAGAGTCGTTCAGCGCGTGTATTCTAGTTTTGGTGACTTATCAGTAACACGTTTTTTATAACATGGGGCGAATCGTTTAAACCCGGTGAGCGCTTAAATTATGTGCCGGGAAGAGAGCCGCGGCCGGCGTCGCCGCGCGGCGCGGCGCGGGCGGCGCGAGCGGCGCGGCGCGGGCGGCGCGAGCGGCGCGGCGCGCGCGGCTCGCGCGGCGGGCGCGGCGCGCGGCGGCGGGGCGGCGTCAGCGCCGCAGCAGCGCCGGCAGGTCGGCGAAGGCGCAGGCGCCGAGCGCGGCGCGCGCCATGCGCCGCAGCAGCTCGCGCGACTGCGCCACGCACGCCTCCACGGGCGACACCCACTGCATGCCCTGCGACTCTGCGGGGAACTGCGCTGTACTGCACGCTCTCGCGACCCACACCGCGCGCTACCCAGATATAATACTACTATAAAGTTACCGAGTATTGCCGAGTTGAGCGCCTCGCACACGGCCTCGCGCCGCACCGGCTCCAGCTGCCAGCCCACTGGACTGTCCCACGGGTTGCTGTACGCGAGAAGGCTGAACGCATCCTGGAATCGTAACGAAACCCCATGTTGTCGCTGTGCTTACATACATATACTTGAATAAGAAGTAAACCATGTGCCGAAAAATTAGCTACCTACTCGATGGTTCACCATTTTAGTCACTAACTACGTTGACGTTACATTTACTGAGCTGTAAAACTTCGAAAGCAAAATTGGTCGGACATTAAATGCACAAAAACTGCAAATTACAACAATTTCGAAGCTTGGCTACCATTAGTCACCCGATACCCCGTCTACAGGGACTTTTCATATGCACATTATACACTAAAGAAAGTAACTCGACTTACAAGACAACGAAGATTGTACACAATGAAAGTTTAACAAATAATAGTATACAATACATTAGGAATGGCAGACGGCTCGCTCGCCACGCGTACCTCGAGCATGGCCTTGTGGTGGTGCAGCTTCTGGCTCATGGCGTACAGCTCGCGGCCGAAGGCCAGCATGCGCTCCACGGACGCGCGCGCGCCGCCGCCCTCCGTCGCTGCACACAACGCGCGCGTCACGCCGCCGCCCCGCGCGGCCGCGCGGCCAGCGGGCGCGTTTATGTCCTAACCGCTTCGTAGCCATGTTGGCGGTGCCTGAACTTTTGACTGGGACTTCTTCGTATACTTATTACGGTTTATTTTTTCAATAAAAAGCGGTTGAACCGAGTTTTTTCAGGGGCTTAAGTATCTCGCATGGAAGAAATCAAAATATCTGTGATTAAAATTAAACTTGCCAAGGTACGAGTACAAAATTAATTTAACATTCACGCCAACGAAAAGCCCCCACACGACCAGCCATAAATTTGGAATATATTTTTAACAAAATTTTACCTAACGTCCACCTGCTTACGCAATAAATAGACAAAAGTTCAGATTTTGAAAAACTACATTGACGCCAACTATCATCGTTACATTTCTTCCATTTTCAAAATTATCACTTCAAAACATCGTTCGCCCGTACAATATACGTAAACAACATCAACAATGTAAGCCTTTGTGATCATGTTAAATTATTGTATTAACATTCGTGAAAAGAATGCCTGCTGAGCGTGTGATTAGGTAGAGAAAATATTAAAAAATTAAACAAATAAGTACAATTGTTAATAAAAACGAATAACAGAAAATACATGTCTAGCCTTATTCCGCCATTCTCCTAATATACTAATTGTGCCTAACATTTTTAAAATAAATTCGTTAGCAGCTGACACTGGGATCTCTTCGTTAACACAGGTTAAAGCCTCATAAGCCATTCACGTGTCACCTGCCCTGGTCCTCGGACTCAATTTGAATACGAAATTTAACAAAATTGTATCAGATGTGGGTATATTAAAATTTGTTGTTACGTATATACTGAGTATTTAGTATAACACATATATAAATATGTTTATTAAATCATAAATAAATATATAATATAGTATAAAATAAACATCTTACATAGCTCCTATTGCACAACAATACAATGTTACCAATTTACCATGCCTGGAAAATAACACGTCTACTTTTGAAATTATAACGCACAAAACATGATACCATACGTACTACTGCACATAACACTGTGCGATGGCCACCGGTACGATACAGGTAATATTACAGCGGCGACAGAGCAATACACATGCGAGTAAGGTTAGTTACATCGAGCGGCCAGTGCGCGTGTCAAGAGTACCCGACATACTAGAAACAGCGAACCCACGCGGCGTGTACCCTGGCGCCCTCTGTGCTCCACGAGTAAAGTGGAGTTTGGTCTTTGGATTTAGTATCTCTTTATTGTTTACCGTAACGTAACGTATCGTAACGGAAAATACGAAGGACGAACTGAACGCCTGGTGGCAGTCCAGTCGAACCTTCGAGAAGTACTTCGTATTTGCCCGTGCTGCAATCAAAGGCATGCCGTGTCACACGTGTCAAACCAACATTGTATCGAATCGGGGGACATGTTACACAATGAAAGACAGTTACACGAACAATAAAATAATGGTAACGTATCATTAGGCCCGCGACCCCCGACGCGGTGGACAGTGACGTGCAGCACACGGCCACGTGTCGCCAGTGGTACAGGTGCGAAGTTATCAGTGGTTAGAACAGCTGCAGCTACTGAAGCGTGTAATTACAGCTAAAACTATCATTACAGAGCGCTAACCGACTCGACATAACATCTGCAGTTCCAACCTCCCGATGTGTTGAAATGGCGAAAGCTAATCGAACCTATAATTAATTTACAACCACCTAACTTCACGGCTCTATTCAGTTTAAAGAGAGATCATTCTAGATCACATTTGTACGTCATTCTTATGTACAATCCAATGATCGCATCACATTGTAATTTAAGGTATTTTACTGAGTAATAAATCCACTGACAATCCGGAGCGAAATCTGTCCATTTAATACGTACTCATTTAATGCTACATCTTTACACGCCGTCGAAATATTAACGTCGACAGCCACTGAAGGACGTCCATACATCGAGGTCATACTTGAAGCGTGGGGCTAACATATTTGTAAATGAAACAATCAATTCGATCAAGAACTTCGACGCTCTGCAACGCGACGGAACCAGGCAGTAAAATTGTAAGGCATCACTCACTTGCGAATACCGCGGCTGAAGCGACAACTAGGAATAAATGTACTTACGTGTACACTGCATCATGAACAGTGAGATGACGACAGATCACACCCGGGCCCGCAGTGACACGGCAGCACGCTAGCCACGCTACGAGATCGGTGCCGAGCCTCCGAGGAGTACGCACTGATGGGGTGAGGACGACGAAGCGGGGGAAGCGTAGATACAACACAATATTAATCTATGTTAATTACAGAAATTGCAGGCAAAGACTAATTAAACAAACAGAAAAGTTCACTACAAATTACTCACTGAACAGATGAACGTACGATTTTTGTTAAAGAAACGAACGGAAAGTAACACACGAGGCGAACAGCAGATGTTGAACCGAATTAGCGCTGCTAGAAACGAAGGTGCACACTAGAAAAACTAGGAATACTAATGGTAATGAAGAAAACGATTTGTATAGTTTGGTATTGCAACACCGACAAGTCTTCCGACTGCTTTTTTCATAAGGAATGAATAATAATTTATTTAAATTAGATTCGAAACAATTCAAATTCAGAACGAGAAAGAAACATCAACTGGGTAAATAAACATCTTGTCTATGGTCAATTCTTTCGTGACGACTAGGAGGTCAGAGATGTGTTATAAAAAGTAATTCAATGCACGTTCAAAAGAAAGACTAGTTAGTAGGACAGGAAACGAGAGACAAAATAAGGGTGCAGTAAATATGCAAAAGTACAATGTGGGAGTAGTGAAGAACAAACGGGCGAGTCGCGCACAAGTGGTGAGCAAGGAACGCGCATCACGAACAGGACACGTAAGGGAGCCGGGAGGCGCGCGGCCGGGACGAGCGCGAGCGGCGGGCGGCGCGGCGAGGGACTCGGTGGGGCTAGCCGGAGCGCGGCGCGCGAGATACGCACCCCCGTGCGCGGCGCGGCGGCGCGGCAGCAGCGCCGCCAGGCTGGCCGTGACGCCCGGCAAGCCCTTGCGCGCGCGGCGCCAGCCCGGCGCTGCGCGAGGCGCTACGTCAACGGCGGCGAGCGCGCGCGCCGGGCCGCGGCGGTGCGGCCCGGCGCGCGCGGCGCGGCGGCGGACGGCCGCGTGACACTTGACGCTCGATGACGACGATGATTCGAGGTGGCGTCGTGTCCGTTGGCGAGCATTACGTCACGCCGCGCGATTTACTTTTAAACTTTCTAACGTCATCGACTCTTATTGTATCCAAGTCCCGTGGAATAAGCTTTGGAACGCGGCGGACAATGCTGACCAACAGATGGCGACCCACGCGAGGCGGATTACGAGACTCGGTCGTCATCGACGATCTTGAAGCGACCCGAGACCGTCGCAATTGACAATTCCATCAACACTTTTTCACACGAGGGGCGATCCCCCGTGCTGCGCGACGAGCGAGCGATGGCTCGCGCCTGCGTCAACGGACACTGCCCGCCGCTGACGATCTCGAGCTCCACGTGAAATAATAAGAAGCGTAAATGCTAGGTGCCGGTCGACGGTGGGGAGTGGCGTGGGCGTGAACAACGGGCGAACCAAATGTAAACAACTCATGCATCCAGTCTACGGCAACTCTACGATGCTCTATGGTATTCTATTGAACTCTATGGTAACACGCGCGCTCCTAGCGGTCATGAAGGACGTTCATCCCATTTATTTACAATAGACTTTTTTTGTTCAACAGTAATAAATATGTCTTGCAATCATATTTGTATCAAATATAATTCTATCTCTATTAGTCTGTGATTAAGAAAAAGAATCTATTATAAAATAGTATACATCTGCTTTAAATAAATATTACAGAAATATTGAAAAATAAATTAAGTTGTAATTCGTTTGCTAGCAATATTTAATTGCATTCAGTTTAAATGATTCAAAATGGTTACGTCCTTCCTGACTTCATAGTTTTCGAACTATTTAAAGCATTATCACACTACACAGTATGCTCACTTCGCAAGCGAATTGTTTTTTGCGAAATAGTTAATAAACACTCGCCTGTGTGACACATTAATAAATGAAAAAAAAACGAAATGACAACAAACACGAAAGGTTACAAAACTAAAAAGATCGAATCGTTTCAAAGTGGTTATTATAATCTGAAATTGTTAGTTCTTATTAGGAATTACTTCGGCCGTAGATGAAATGATACATTTTTAAGTAGCCCATAGTAATTATTTTTTATTTTCACTTAACACGCCCTGTGGGTGTGTGGCGTGGTAACCACAACAGGTTTTTCAAAAATAAATGTAAGAACGTGCCCGCTATTTATACCGAGGCTAATCTATCGCCTTCAAGTCACAACAGGAGACAAGGCGATTGTGCCTGGATGTGGGGCGTCACATTCACCTCGGCCAGCCTCCGCCGAGCGAGCAACCCTCCACCCAGCCCGTCCACCAGTGCTCTGTTCTCAGCTTGCTTTAGCTCTGCCACGAACAGCCTTACGCACCGATGTGGCACATCGCAAGCCTCAAGTTGTATAAGGGTGCACAGTCGTGACATAAAACGATCGACTGCCACAGATATGCATGTGTCGCCAAGTTGTAGAGTTAGTAGTATATTAGCACTCGCATACCTGTTATTGTTCAGTACACAGTAATATGTTGTATTTGTGCGAAACTAAAAAGCCACGAGCAAATAATAAATATAATGAATGAGATCTTAACGAAAAATAATTAATATAGAAATCATAAAATAATATGTATGCGGATGGTATAATGGTGTGCAAATTATAAATAATTTAAAATAATAACACTGAAATATGTACATAAAATTAATACCATAATAAAATGTCATTAATAAAATAGGTATCCAATAAATTATAATATATTTTAATAAATTTTTATGTCATATGCCAATAACAAATTATATGGAATATGATTAAAATAAATTAAATAATATAATAAACTCATTTTTTCTTCAAAGTCATATACAATACTTAACTTGTATTATATATTTGTCAGGTTGACAAGACACATTCAATGAAATCTGTAGAGATCAGAAGTGTGATCATGGGGCATTTAAAAATACCTATGATTAATTCAACTAATTAAGTTGAAAACACTTTCTAGTTATTTAACGGTTTTCAGATCTATCTATAACCCAATTTTAATATAATCAGTATGTAACTCTCTTTAGAAGTAACTTCTTTGTTACTAGATTTTTTGCTTCAATTTCGACACCTTTAACTTTAAATAGATATAGTTCAATCACTAGTAATTTTTTTCTGGCCTATCGGTCTTGTCGGGAGTCGAACCCAAAACTGCTCTGCGCATCGTCGTAAAATCCTTACACAGTATTCGTTCGGTATCAACTTTTGCATCAACAGGCCGCGGCCGGCCCCGGGTGCGCGGGCAGGCGGGGGGAGGAGGCGGGGGAGGGGGGCGGCAGTACCGGCGGTGGCGGGCGGCGCCATGTCCACGTCGCGCCGCGCCGCGTCGTGCGCCGCGTCCAGCGCCGCGTCGTGCGCGGGCTCGTGCGGCGCGTCGTGCGCCGCGCGCTCCGCCACGCCTGCAAGCGAACCACCGCCGGCGTGCTCATTGTTGTCCTTTATTCCGCCGCACGAGGTGAGGTCGTTCAGGCCTCGAACATTCTCTGTGACCCCTGTGACGTACACCCGCATAGGCGGTGTCGACAACTGTGAGCGTTACTAGTCGCGGTCATCTCTCAGGAGGAGGTACTACACGACGTACGAGTACAAGCGGGCGTCCGAGCGCGGGGCAAGGAGCCGCGCGGCGCGCGCTACGCACCGTTGGTGTGCTTGGCGCGCTCCGGCCCGGTGGCGGCGGGCGCGCGGCTCGTGTGCGAGATGACGGACGTGGCCACGCCGTTGCTGCCGCCCGCCTTGTCGCCGATCACCTGCCACACGAGCACACGTTTGTCTCGCCGGTTTTGAAAGCGATTATCTCACGGAGAACATTTAAATAAAAAGTTACGACAGAACGGTATTCCAGTGCAAAAATACATAAGTAAAGAGAAATGTCAGCATAAGATAGTCGGAAATTGTTATACAAAAATGTTTCTTATATAAAATTCTTATATAAAAATATCATAAACAGCAGCACTAATGGATTAGTCGTCTAATTTATTGTATCATGCGTATCACGATCCAAATCATTCCACCCGAGCGGTTGTTTTCGACAGAGCTAAGGGCAAACGGCGGCCCGAGGGCCCCGGCGGCGCGTACCTCGGAGTCCGAGCCGTTGACCATCTCCACGAACTGGCGGCACTTGAGGATGAAGAGCAGCTCGTGGTCGCGCTCCAGCAGCCCGGGGTACAGCCGCCGCGTGGCCTCCACCGCCTCGCCGATGCGCCCCGCCAGCACCAGCTTCGATATCCCTGCGGCCCACGCGCCCCGCTCGCTTGCTGTCTCACATGTGTCAGTCCTGACATTATGCTACTATTTACTGTACTAAACAGCAGTTGGCAATACAAGTACTACATTTAAATTAAACAATATACAGCGCAAATAAAATTCACATTGAACAACATATTATACATTACTGTTTAATCTGTACGATATAAAAAATGCAAAATTATAAAAAAAAATTGTTACAATCTCCTTTGCCTATAACATAGCCTGACCAGAATATGGCAATAGGCTACTTTAGCCTTGCTGCCGTTACTTGCACAAATGTTGTGATCAGCAAACACCAGCGGGCCCCGCGCGCTGCTCCGTAGCATCTCATCAATCATCATGATGATCGATCCTTACATCGTTTCACTGTTACACACAGATCTCTTCTCAGAACTAGACAGTTCGCATCGCTCACTATGTACCTTACTATATTACTATAGGCCTTACTACGACATTGTATCGATCAAAACTATGTGCTAAAATAGACAAGTGGCTAGATATTTATTAGAACAATCAAACAATAGAAATAAGTCGCGAGACATCATTATCGTAAGCCTATTGTAGTCCAGCAGCTGCTGGATGTGGGCCCGCCCAGAGGGGCTACGTCCATAATCCCCACGCTGGGCATTCGGACTGGGGATCGCAGAGCACGGCTTCTCGCTCACACCGCTGTCCACACGCGCCGGGCTAGCAGCTGTGCCGAGCACACCGCGCCAGGCGGGGCCGCCTCGCGCGACACCCGGCAACTACGAACGTTTCTTGTATACATTTATATAAAGTACACCCTCCTCACTTTGTCTATTTTTTATAGACGCTATGTCCTCGTCAATAGGCTGGCCGGTGGCGCGCGAGAACGCTTGCGCCGTGCTGCAGTAGCCGTGGTGCACCAGGTACGTTGACACCATCCTGCAATGAGACGACCGCAAAACTATTATCTATACCTCAATACCCAATAAATAGCTACAGTTAACATGGATCTTACATCATCGTGGGCAAATGTTCGTCTAAACTCTGCGCGCACACGCCACCCGTACCTGTGCAGCACCTGCTGCCACTGGCCCTGCTCGTCGGGCAGCGGGAACTCGTCGATGGCGAGGCGCGTGCGCGCGCGCAGCTCGCGCAGCATGTCCTCGATGTCGAACACGAACGGCTGCTGGCCGAAGTTCGCGTCCACCACCTCGCCCGGGGTCTGCAGGCCCACCGTGGGGTACAGGTTGGACTGTGGACGGCACAACGTTCATCCGATTAGCCGCGCGGTGGTCGGCCGGACTGAGAGAAGGTGCACCGAGGACATCGCGGCGGAACAGTTCACTCTCGACAACTCCCAGTAACTATTGTTTTAAAGTTTAAAAGCGTTATATACATATGTAATAAATTAATTAATACAAAAAATGAATTTATTTTAGACATTTGGAAATAGAAGTGCATTTATTTGTTTTCGACAAGACGACAGTCAGAAAACGAAATTACAATCAGAAAACGTTGTATTTTTACAATAAAATGTACCTGTTCACACGGCGCGTATGTGAAAGTAAAGGTAAAATGGTAAGTAATATTTATACTATTAATGGTATTTATACTATTAATGGTAAGTAATGTTTATAAAGTCAAAATGATATATTTGCAATTACATATAAACGTTATTATAGACAAGTTTACATTAGTGTGTACCGCGCCCACAACTGAGAAGAACTACCAAGAAACTCAGTGGGTTATCATTTTTGATAATTGTTTTCCAATTATAATTTTAAGCCGCAGAACTGTAATAACTATTGCCAAACGTCCAAACGAGTAATAAGCTTTTTGACATAACCAAGAAGTTTTATAAAACCAACCATATAAATTCGCAAATCTCAATCTGTAACCATGTAGCCATTTCCTTTTCAGAAACATTTTACAAAACATCTACAAGCACGCAAATGTCACGCATTTTGGAGCCAGACATATTGAGGTCACTTTTTTCAGGAGATGCTTGGCTGTTCATTAAATAGATGTACATGAATACAGAATATTAAAAACCATGTAAGGAGTCCGTGGAAGTACTACAGGATTACGTTGTAACCTAGAGTGTACCGAGACTCACGTCTAAACGGCCGCAGCGCACACTCACCGGCAGCCCCCTGAAGGCGATTCCCAGATGGTGTCCGTTCTTGGTGTAGAAGCACGTGTTGTCGACGAGGTTGACGCCGCAGCCGATCACGTCGCCCGTGGTGAACGTGGGCCCGTACGGCTGCCCCGTGCCCGACGAGCAGAACGAGTGGCCGTCGTCGCCGTGGTAGCCGTACGAATGTTTATCCCAGCCTGTTATTCATATTTGGATTATTATATAATAATTACTCACTAACCATTGGTGTGTTCGTGGTTAGTCGCTTAAAATAGATTTATTATGCTACAGCGCCATCTAGTGTTAGAAAGTAAGGAGAATTGAAGATATTTCGCAGGAAAAACACTTGTTTCTTGTCAGTTTTCGCTGTGATAAATCACTAACAATAGGTAAACGCACATGTGCTCATTAAGAAGTAAATTGTGAAGTTGCAACATGACGTATGCACTAATTAAATTAATGATAAACTCATACCACGCTCGCAACAATCTGATATCGTTCGCGGCGGTATCATTTGTTTTGAAACGCTATCTGATAACGTTTACCACACAACACCGCCGCGTCGTGACAATGCTTAATACTTTTGGATTTTATTCAGCGCACTCTAATTTCTAAGGCGCATTAAAATCAAACCTCCTGAACATGTGTAGGTGACTTAAGG
>DWEI01002844.1:0-13643 GCA_018245875.1 Mysoria ambigua | reverse complement strand
ATCATAATACCTACTATCCGTACCTACTGTATCCTATGAGATATTAATATGTACTGTGTAAGTGTAAGCAAAGGGAAGTTTTGGACATAGATGTATCAGTATATGTCGAGTGATGATGCCGTGTGTATTGAAATAAATAAAAATATAAATAAAGCTGGTTGGTTAAGTCGAGTCATTACAAGGGCGATTGCTGATCGAAGAATCCCGGGTTTAAATGCCAGGTCGGATACGATCGGATTTTTCTAAGATTTTTGTAATGATTTTAGATTCCAGTATTGACCCGGATTCTGGATATTTTCTCGGCGCATGGCAATAGATACACACTCACGCCCTGTTCCAAGGTAGACCGTAACCGTAATTGGTGAGATGTGGGAGAGTAATACACTTCTCTGCCTACCTCTTCGGGTATTACACTTTATTTATAATAAAATTATTTTCATGATATTGTCGTAAATCAGCTGCGAATATGACGGATGATTGAAGATTTATTTTAAGCATCTGAAACGGTATTAGCCGTCGGTGAAAACGTTGACCTCGGTGAATTTATGAAACAAACATTTTGACGAAAATAATATCGAAGAAATTTCAGTGACGAAGGAAGAAAATATTATATTTACCCGTACCTCATATAATGTACGGATACAAGGACGTTGTGTAAACGGAAAATAGTACAAAACTAAAGTATGAATGAATAAAGTTTTTCTTATCATCGTAAGACATGTATTGCTTTTGTTCTTCTTTCGTATACGAAAAGCTCGTTTTCACCTGAATCTTTCGAAAGATTCGCACATCGCGACCACACGCGAATGTATAGTGATATTTCCTTTAAACACAATATCGACAGACAAAATCGCACACGCTCGCTAAAGGACAAAATCATTTTCAAAGTTCCTTATAGGCAATAGCACTTAGGTGCAGCATAACAGTGACGTAGCGAGTCAGTTTGAATGACTCTATTTTTCGTGAACCGCCTCTATTGGTATAAAGTGTTTACACGGCCGCATTCTCCAACAACTCAGCACGCTTCCGCGGCGTGGACTGGAGCTCCGCGACCCAGCGGACCAATACGTTGGGCGTCACCCGCGCGGGCAATTATTCTAATTAAACAACACTGGACCACATGTGCCCACTAATGTGGAGTACGATAACGGGTGAGTCACCGTTCGCGGCACTCAGCGGCATCGCAACGAAACAAAGGATTGCACACGCTACGGCCGGAGGTCACAGCACTCATTTTATTGTGCGTCATTTTCCACGAAGTGAGGTACATATTGTTTACTTGTACTAAAATAACACCTTGCAAATTGAGTGTATCATAACTAATTATTATACTAGTAATTGTATATAAGTAATGTACATATAAACTTATTGACGTGTGGTGATAACATCAGTATTATTATTATTATTAATATAACGACGTATCACGTGTTCGAGATGACCGAGCGTCGGAGATGACGGAATCAGACGTAGAATACATAAGCAGTTCTATCAGATAATTGATATGCTCTATGTAGGTATTTAACACCATTTATACTACAGATTTCAAAGTCATATTTATGGATTTTTCAAAAAATAAATTGCATTTTAATAATTGAATTGAAAAGCAATACTATAAAACACCGCATTAAAATTGATTACGCCAATGTAAATGTACTCTACAACTGATATGGTTAGAATTTCTAAGAATTTGAACAACTCAGATAATACTTGAAAGTTGTGTACCTTACACAAAGCAAGTAAAGCTAATACATTAATAACAGCGACAAAATCTGTCATTTTTAAAAAAATCTTACAAACTTGATAGAAAGTATTAGATAGTATAGATAGTAAAGTACATGAAGAAGCCAGGCACTTAATAAGTCTAAGATAATAATTCTAAGTTTTTGGAGCTTTCATATAACAGCATGCAGCGTCATACTTCATTTATGATTATTTTTAATAACTGCATATTAATAACGTTAAATAAACTCATAGCCCTCAACGAACTACGCATACAATTGTTATCTACCGTAATCTGGACGTTATATTAAAATGTGCGCTAAATACCCACAGCGGAATATCTATCCACACAGTTCGTTGTAAATTATTATCACGGCCCTGTTTTTTGTACGTCGTGCCACGATTGCAGACTAAAAACATTATTGTCCTAGTTATATTATCTCTATGACAATACGGCTTCACCTAAATATGACCGATTTTCAATTAAATAATATTAAGTATCAGATTGAATATTTCCAATGCATGTATTGCGTGCCTGCCCCAACTTCTTGTCATCACTGGCATTCAATTCGCCTTATGTTAACCCCAATAAAAGATAAATAATTATATATACATATATCTACTCTTAAAATGAATTAATATCGATTTTAAAGATGCCTTTAGGAATTCGTAGCAAACTATATATTTCTAGAAACATATCATTATGAGACGAGACAAGTATTATAACAACACCAAATTTCATTTGGATGCAACTCATCGCGATTATTATGCTTTTCAAAAACTGCACAAGTGAAAAGACAGTGGAATTTGAAGCACGCTCGTGTTTGCGCGTTTATGACACTTCAGTGGTGTCGAATCCGGGAATAGCCGAATGATCCAGATACGACGCGACAGGCGACCATTCAAGTGCTTCGAAACAAACCAATTCGTTATGAAACAGCTGACGTAACCACGCTGAGTGAGAGAGACGTACACAGGAAAGAACTTCAAACGAGTTATAACTTCAAATAGCGCGGCAGAAAATGCTGGTTATGAGCAGCAACAATGTGATAATAGAGGTAATGAATGAGATTCAAAAGGACAACCGAAACTTGATTAAAAGGACAAAATTTATTAAAAAAGAAATAAAATATCCATCCGTTGAAAAACTTTTATCTAATGTCACAAAAATTTTAACATTACAGGACATGTTCATGAAAGCTCAATAGGTGTTCATGTACGTGCAAAGCAAACGCTTGTTTCTGCGCGCACGATTCACATTGTAAACAGAATGTTGGCAACGGAAACCCCAGAGCCGGAACGGATCTTTCTCGATTAACGCCGCGTACATACATAATGTTACGCCTCTGATTCAAAGCGCAACACACTTAAGGAATATATAATAGCGCAGAGCACGTGGAAACTTTTAATATAAAAGGTTTATTTAAAACAAGAGTTAACGTTGAATGAAAACATATATTGTTATATTTAGAGTATTAATTTTTATATTTAAGTGAGATACTAAATGAAAGAAGCAACTACGTCGTATCAGGTTTAAGTGTGCTTGAAAATGCAATACCAAAAATGAAAGAAAAATTACAATGCTCTTTAGTTAATGAAGTGTAAATCAATAATCTAAATATATCTTTGTGTAGGCACCTAGAAGCAGAGATTCGAGTGATCCATCATAGAGTGAAGATTCTTGACATTGAAACTTGATGAAATCACACACCAGAAGCGAAAATGAACGCTAATCTGATAGAAATGTTCCGATATACAAGATTTCATTAGCAGTGCTTAACGAAAATCATGATTTAATATGACGCTCACGAGTTAATATACAGCGATGTGAAGGAGCAAACATAAAACGGAATAAAGATAGATTTATGACGTCAAAGTACGTACATACAAAGTATTTAGCGAAGAAATGAATAAAGAGCAGAAAAAAATAGAGATTAGAAAAGTAGTAAATATAAAGATTGGCGGAGAATAAGAATAACATAAAAAGTATATTATGGTAAAGAACATTAAAAGTCAGAGGAGAATGAAAATCTGAAATTATAAAGATAGAATGTTAATGTCGAAGTACCTATATCAGAAAAGAGAGAAATAAATATCAAAGAAAATATGAAGTATTACTATGACGTCAAATTTAAATACATACCTGAAATACGAAGATGTGTTTTAAAAAGTCGGACATATATCCAGTAAAGTTCAAATAGTGAATCAATACTTTTTTGCGCAACAGACGGATTGATTGCACGTCCATATGAATCAGGTCACGTTGAAGTACCCGTTCGCGCAATATATTCAGAACTTCTCACCTGTTTTATGACTTGTTTGAATTTGGAAAAAATATAAATGTCTCTTCAAAGCCAGAGAAACAATTTAAAATAAAAAATATGTCTCCGGTGTGTGGCCATACGCACACTACCTATTACAATGATGGGACCTAAATATTAGTGTAAATGGTGAAACGTGATATTCCGAGGAAAAAAAGCAAATCTGCATTTAATTAAAATACACCCTCAAAAGTTCGTGGAATGGACAATTATTCAGTAAGTGCGTTAGGTCTTTGCCCTTTGTGTATCAGACGATATAAATGCGTTGTATTTAATACAGTTCATTCTCTTCAACAAATACATGCACGTCATTATTGTTTTAAAGGAAATTTTATCTTGCAACGCTACATCTAACACAACACAGTTAAGGAATGCGTCAATATTATGCTTTGATTAAACGAATGTTAGTTAACTTAATCTTCGGAATACAAGGAAAGGTAGTTACAATGTAAGACATGCGTTATCAGATAAGCAGTGCGTGGGCAACAGTGAGTGTGGTCGAACAAGGCGCCATAACGTCTGCCATATCTGGCGTCGCTCCAACACTACGAGCCGACCTTGAAACTAGCCGAGTTAGACCGAAACTTGGACTTCAGACGTATTTATTACAACTGAAAAAAATACGTCTTCAAGGTGCCCTGCCGATAGATCGACATTGAAACGCTCATTTCAACTAGCATACATCGAGAGGTTGATTTAGCTCCTTTATAAACGAAATGTTTGTTTATCATTTTCAATTAATAGTCAAATAATGTGAGTACTGTTAAAACAAGTAATTATCCGACATATAGACAAAGGCAGGAAAGGTTAAAACAGCCACTCATTTATATGTTATGTTAAACAATAATGTAATTATATTATATGTATAATGAAATATACATTTATTGTCTATCGCGGACAACTACCGAACGAATAATACTCCCGGTATCTGCATTGCAGAAATAGGGCAGGAGACAGTTGTCCGTTCATAGTGCCTACTATACCCAGATATTGCTTTAATACACTTGAAATAAATGTAACTATACAGCGAGTATTCCATCGTGTAGCGAATGTTTTTAACCCCAGGTGGGGGACTGATGACCACGTCCAATAGCCAAATCACTGGGTACAAGCGTACAGGAGAAAGACAGCGCTAAATATCCAGGACATTACCTAGGATATAGGACTTTATACTTTATAGGACATTCCCCCCAACACAAACATAACATGAATTATGTCTACTTGTCATTCAATCATAACGGTATTGCTTCCCCTGGATTTTCGTGGAAAGGTCCTCCGTAATTTAGAGTGCTCTTAAATTAAGTTGAGACAAATCAATAAGCGTTGCTTGACCTTTACCGTTTAGGACACGTTAGACCGATACTACCTACACAAGCTTATACTACGTACTACGCGAGAGCTGTTCTGCTACATATTGCCCACAAATACCACAAGAATCAACACACTGAAATATTTCATACACAGTAACAAGAATAGCCTTCAATCGCTATGTGTGTATATTGTTTTGGCAGTTTGGGAGCTATTATTAACTTTATGACACTGAAAATACATAGCACCAGCCAAAATCTGTATAGTCAAGAACACAAATATATATTTCTCATTGAGACTTTATCTTGTCTGCAATAATAAGTTCTGTCATAAAATGAGAACTGGAAGATGCACAATCACGTTTAATATGGCACTATCAGAACTTTAATCCATAAACTATAGGATATATGCATACATAGACGTGTTCATAACATGATCAAATTTTTACAATGTCCTTCAGTGAACAAGTGAAGAGTGTTCAATAAAGAAGAAAAAAACCCGTAAATGATGACGCTTGCATGTTAAGAGCATCAATTATTAAGTGTTCGTTCGTTGGTAGAACTCACGGAAATACCCAACATTTCCTTTGTAGCCGTCGCGGAACGGAGAGCTTGTAACCATCGCACTAGAGCCGAGTATGGACCGCTTCGCTCGTATCGCCGGTTGCTGGCGAATGTCCAATTCACACACGGCCGGCAGCCACTGTTCCAGTGCTTTCAGCGAACAAAGACCGGGCCGAATGGTTCAATATTCGAAACTTTCGCCTTCATGATACATACACAAAAGTTATTTGCGCGTCGCCCATGAGTGAGATCTTTTTGAATTTATAACAAAATTTTCAAAGCCAACCCAACCGTTGCGAAATTTTGTAACGGATTAAAAAGATGCTTCATTATTTAGAAAACGCTTTTAGTCCAAAAACCGAAAACGATACAGCATAATATAGAGACAACGAAAATTTTAACGTATTCCTAAAATAAATGGCGCCAACTAGCTGCGAGACACGGCCAAAGTACTGCAGCCCCCAGCACTAATATAGTCGAAATGTAGCAATTAAACCGGCGCTCGTACTGAACATTAACTGGACTGTGACATTGTTTGTCCGACAGTGAAAACATTTAACAACATTGTCGCAGTGCCGTTCGTTCGTTATGCTCCCTATAATGAGGACACAAATTCAATACAGAAAAAGTTCCCAAAAAAAAACTCGTCTACACTCCTCTGCTTACGTTCCATATATTAAAATAGTCGGTACTGGAAACAAAACCAAACAGAAGAGGCAATCGAAATCAAAGATCAAAGTATAAATGAGCAGCAGTGGCTCGCTGGGGTTATTAAAACCATTTAGACTGTAAAGCTTGTACAAACGGATATATCCAGCCAATCAGGCGCTGAGCCACATTGGTGCTATTGTGCCAAGGCCGACTACGGCCATCGCGATGTTCATATTATGTTTCAAAATCTTTCACAACTATCCCTGACATTATATATTATGCACTAAAAACCTAAAAATTATATTCATATTCCTCTTCACAGCGCATCACCTGTCTGTCTCATTCCACTGCTACACAAAGGGCTTCCCTAAGAGATTTTTGTCTGTAATCCGCTTATAAATGACGTTAAACGAATAATAAAAGAATTCGAATTCAATAACAAAAGTTTCGTCGGCAGGATGTTCCGAGAGTCTCTTCAGACGCCGCGCCACATCGGTGCCAATGTGCCAAGGCCGGTAACAAGCATCGCGCATTTATATAACGGTCACGTTCCTTCGCAGGCGGCCCTACGTCTACCGCTCGATTGAAATCCTTGGGTGACATCAGCAGATCTTTCTCAATAATGTTATTTGAATATTATTGAATCTACTGATTTCGTTTCTGTTAAACAAATGTAGGTACCGTTAAATCGACGCTTACAAAAATTGAAAATCAATTGCAACTTTTGTTATTTGTCATTGGAACAAAACCAACAACTAATCACGTACGCATAGAAATACACTACTATATTTATGATGTCTAATATAATCGTAGTAGAATCACAAACGATCACGTGAAATTGGGGGGCGTGTACTAATGACACCGCCGATTAATATTAAATATGGACGTTTCTTTCTCATACATTAACAGTGTTACATGAACAACGAACAGTCATACCACTTCAAAATTGGCAGGCGGTATTGACGTACGTAACAAGTGTATGGTGGGAGGGTGACTAAATAAAATAAATGACGTATGCCCCTGGACGTCGGCCAGTTGCCGCTCTACTCGGGTGGGAATGGGTTACTAGGTCCTCCCAGACACATTCGGAGTTCAAGGACGACGCGCTACTGTTGCACTAGGTGCGTCATGTAATGGGACATATTTGTAACATAACGTTAGTGCTCAAGTGCTATACTTGGAGCCTTTTAGGTAACAGGTATACTTGGAGCCGTTTAGGTAACAGGTATACTTGGAGCCTTTTAGGTAACAAAACAGGTATCAGAGTTTTTGATGGAAAACTTAACTTGAGTATTACCAAACAGTATATATATTTCTCCTTGCATCCGTGGTCTGGTAACCTGACAAGGAGACACTGATCGTATCTTGAGGATAATCTATTAGAACGCCTTTTTCCTATTCTGTGTGACTGAGGTCACTGACTGAGCCATAATGCGGATTCATAACTGAAAGCCAAATTATCCGCTACTCGTATATCACATGCTTACTCAAACTGTAGATAGCGAACTATCGGGTGCCTTTCTGAAATTGATTGACAAGAACCTTTTGCATTCCGATGCTCTTATCACGGGGAGAGTGTGCTATGCGGCTAATGCATGTCATATCAAACTCACTCAGTAACCTTCTGCGTATGAAAAATAAAACCAGAAAAACTTTATTAAAAACGAAACATCAGTCACACAAAGCGTGCATGAATAATTATTAGAAAACATGGCAAAATGTTGCATTTTTTGCTTCTGAAAAACGTATTTAAAATTACATTTAAAGCGTTGAGCTTTGAGCTAATGGTATGAAAGATTAACGCCAGTCCGCGGGGCGACGGCAGCATAGTGCAGGCCGGTATAAAAACATTCGCTTCCAAGCTATTTTGTACAGTTTTCAATTCAATGTATGCCGGGTCACGGTCGATGTAAATATGAACAATTGTATCTAACATAAATTACTAGATATGGAATGCCTCATATATAAAACTTTGCAAACATAAAGAGAATGATTAAGGTCACTTGGTGCTTTATGCCTAAACCATAAGGAACCGGAAATGATGATATAACCGAAATAGGTGATGATATAACTAAAAATCATCATCAACAATCTATTCTTTTCCAATGCTAGACGTAGCCCTTTTCAATACCTCGCCACTGAGCTCAACCTTCAGCTCTTCAAATCCAAACACTGCCAGCACCTCACTGCAAGCTGCAAGGCGACGTGCTGCATTCGCCACGCGTACACACGGCACGTGCACGCTTACCTCCGATCAAGCCGTAGGTTATCATCATCATGGTGACGCTCTTGCTGAACGTGGACAGCACGAAGGCCGTCGCGGCGACCAGCGCGCCCGCCACGCACACCGCCCGACACCCGTACTTGTTGCACAGCGCCGACACCACGGGACCTGGGCACACGGCAACGTATACAATATACCTGACACACTGACAAATGTGAATAATAGTACTCGGAGTATCGATTACCACATTCTATAACATCGAGGGTAAAACAATTATACTGCGCGACTAATCGGCAGCCGAATGTATGACAAATCGTATGTACAATCCAAATGTTAGCGGGTGTAAATTGTCGTCTAGCAGGTCCGATATTGTCTGACGCGGGAGTCACAAATGTCCCAAGACTGAGTACGTTTACGAAGAGAGTTATGAATATAAAACATGTGAGGGCTGTAAACATAGATATTTAACACTTTTTGTTCTGTATTTACCACAAAAGAAACTTAGCGAGATGAGAAATCGATAAAAAAACAGGTAAGTTTATATTATCGAGTTATCACTATAAGGAATTGAGACATTTAGACTGAATGCTTTACATTGGTATAGTAAATACGTGCATGGCATAGAGATTTAAGTATTATGGGAGAGACCTAATTGCGCGGTAACATAAGTGTCAGCTTATCCTATTGACCGCAATCTTTGAACTCGACATAGTGTGACGACATCTCCAAGTCATTCTTCAACTTAGTTTTGTAGAAGCGGCGTATTCAAGTAAAAAATTCTCGCCGAATTACTTAATTACATATATGTATGGCTTGTTTTTGCTCCTAATATATGAAATTAAAGAGGTTGCATGAATATTAAGTGATTATTCATGTAATTATGGCAATAGTCACCTTGTACTAAAACCTAAATACGAGCCTGTATTTTAATACGACTCAAAGTAACATTTATATACTGGTTATTCAGTTCAAGGAATCGATTATCTGTACACATAAATATTACTTAAATCCCTAGTATCAGATATGTAACATTTTATTAAGAGTTTTCCTTATATCATACTTTGTTACGAGGTTTTTCAGTTTTGGAAATAATCAAAAATATGCTTTAGAGACGACTCTACTATGTACTTTCATGATAAAACACTCTATAAACTCTATATAATAATTCTGGTACTCTAATAACTCATAACGGTGTTTGAAGCACTTGCAAATTCTTACACGCATATCGAAATATTTATATGTCTTGGTTTGAATTATTTTCATATTATCCGAGCAATGGTATTTGAAAGAGCAAATAATGTTACAATTAAAAATAAAACTGCGGAACTGAGTAAGGCAATAAATTCTACCTAGCAAATATGCGACAGCTGATATTAATGTACGTTGTTATAAAAAATAAATTCTTCACAATTCTGTTATAATAATAGAGACAAACAATTCTTAGCTCATTGCTGCCGACAAAACAAATTATCATTTTGTTTATCGATTTAAGCCCACATGATAAATCCTTCGTAATGTTCTACTACCGGATACAGGTCTCCCTTTTGGATGAGGAGTTTTGAGGCCACTGACTTCACACAACATAATCAACTATACTCATGTGATAACAACATCACGCCTATATATCCCCGAAAGGGTGGGCAGAGTATTATGGGGTACTCACACGTCTCCCCAGCTCAGTTATACGTACCACCATGGTTCCATTCCATGTGTGTAATTTCATGCATTTTGAGCTTATGTGTTTCCAAGCATTTATGTACCTGTACGATTACAAGCATTTGTGTGCTTGTGCGACTTCGAGCATTTGTGTGCTTGTGTGATTTCAAGCATTTTGCACATTTGCGCAGGAGTGAGTGAATTAACCTCTATTTGGGTTAGATGCTAGCGCGCATCGATATGATGCAGTTTGAACACATCGAACGCAATAATGCAAATAATTCATCAGTTCTAAATTTGAATCTGACGTTCGAGCGGGGAACTTTGATCACGTGACCGCAATCGGTCAACGATAATGCTATTAACATTTACTTGCAGGAGGAAAATGGACATTCATGCATAAGTACCTACATACATGCATACATATATGTATGTATGTATGTGATATGTCCATCGGTACATTATCATTAGGTATTGTTGATAAATTGTAGGTATGTACTAAGTAATTGACATTAAAATGTAAAACATAATGTTCAGTAATATATCCAAACAGCTCTACTATTCGTCGTGCTTTTAATATTTCATTCGTATGCGTGTTAAATTTTCTAATTTACATTTTCTAGCAGTGCTTCGGAGTCTGGATACGTGTCCGATGCATCTCAACAGACTCACCACCTATACCATAGTGGGACGTAAACGTAACCGGTGAAACGTGAGAGTGTATTGCATTCCTCTGCCTACCTCTTCGGAGAATACAGGCATGAAGTTTACGCATGAGTGTTTAATAAATTATAATTCATATTCACTTTATACACATGTAGTATTACGACGGTATTGTTGGGGGCGTCTTGTAACTTGTAATTGTAGCGTCGTGTAATGCAAATGTTGTCAGATACACTATACGGACACTTTCCGTCAAATAGAGAATTGCACTTTTATAAAATCTAATACAAAGAACTAAGTCTCTATGACATAATACTTAAAATTATTCAGGAATTAATATTGACATAATTAACATGATGATAACAGAATAATAATAATAATAGGTTAAGTCAATCATTCAGGATCATAATTACATCACAATTAATCGTTATACACAAATCACAATTAATATTAAGTTAATAACATGTAATCACAAACTAAAATTGTTATAACGACATCATATCTAATTTTACGTAATTAATCATAAATTTATTGTAATATTTTCTACAATGTATTTCAGATGTATGTATACTTTTTTCTTCAGACAATTCGCCTGTAATCGGCACAATAAGTGCATTGAAATGTGAGAAACTACTACTCACATTAAAATATTTGATTTGACCAAAACCTAACGACGGTGTTCAATAAGAATAATGTTAGACAAAAGATAATATTACAAATATACAGAACTATAAAAATTGTATCGCGTTAATACAGTAAAATGTATTTACACCGATCAACTTTCGTATTCTTCGTTACGCGACCAAGTAGTTTATAGAGATAACACTAAATAAATACATACACGTTAATGTTTCTATACGAGTGCACCGTGATAACACAAAACGTGATATCGAAACCCATTCGATGCCGCGCCTCGATCGCCATCGCTAAATGTACTGCGGCCGGTGTCTCAATCGGGTCAATAACGACATATGTACATATGACAGACGATAAAAATCAAATGTAACGAGTGGACGATAAGGATTACAATACGCGAACGGGGATTGAAAACAGTAGGTAATTTGCGCAATGTTCTCACTGAGTTATTGGGTAATCGAAATCTATAGTACTGTGTCGGCTTTATCTTCGCATAGCAACATTGGCTTATCGGAACGGCGCGAATGTTCGTAGGCACTATGGAGATGTGAATTGGATAAGGCTTTTAATTCTTTTAATGCGATATAACGATAAATACTATGGTATCTTTGTCGCTGGATTTAAATAAAATTAGCCGCGAATGTTACACAATTTACGTCAATTTGTGAAACGCATAACACAAGGCGGAATACAGGCGTTATGTTATATTATATATCTGCAAACAATTAGCAATCAGCGACAGCAGACACTATCCATACATTCGGTCACATTGCGTCCAGGATGTTGCACGATACATACAGATGTGTAGGACGTCGAGGGTACGTGGGTGATGCGTACGAAGTGGAAATGTGACCTCAATTAAATAGGAAATTGGTAATGACGAGCAACGGGAACTGGACGGGAGTATCGTCATACGACGTTATTATTGTATCACCCATAATTATTGTTACTCGCACGCCGTGGAAAACACTTAGAGTTACATTTTATTAAAATTTTACAGAGACTGATGTGCATTCGTCTAGATACAAAAAGCTTCATTTGTATGTAGGACAATTAATATTTATGATTGACTCAGTAACATGTACAAATCGATCCATTTTTACAAAAGAAAATTACATATAAATTTTATTTTACCTTTTCTTAATCAACGTAAGTAACCTAGATGTATAATCGTAATTAAATGAGTGTCCGATATTAATCAGACTATCAATATTCTCGTTTTCGGACATTCCACAACAACGTTTGTACTAATTACTATCTCACATTAGAGATTAGATAAAATACAATATAGTAGTTAAAATACAAGGGCTTGACCGAAATAATAAAGAACATTTCTTTCTGGAAAATCTTCGAACATTTTGGCTCTTCCCTTTACTTTTAAATTTGGCTACCCGGAGTTAAACCATTTACCTTACTCGTTGCAACATCAAGTAAATGTATCATCAAAATGTTATCAAAGTATTTTTATCAAAATATTTTGCTCTCCTACATCAATATGTAACCTACATCAATTTTCCCAATTCTATATAGTTACAATAAATTATAAAATCACTTACTTTATATTTACATCAGTAACTTTGCTCGTTCACATAATTGCAAAGTTTTATTACAGTTTTGTCTCAATATTGTAAAGTTATGTTAATATCGTTCGGACATCACACTAGAGTGTGCTGAATGCACACGAATGAATGAATGAAATTCACTTTCACAGCTATCCTTGTGCACTATGATATAAGTGAAGTGTACAATTGCATAATTATGTTAGTGTTGCAATAAATAAAAAATGAATTATATAAATGGATATCTGGATATGCGCCCGATATATGGCAATAGGCTCATCACCTATACCATAGTGGGACGTAAACGTAACTGGTGAATCGTGGGAATGTTCTGCATTCCTCT
>DWEI01002843.1:0-13645 GCA_018245875.1 Mysoria ambigua | reverse complement strand
TTTAATATTCTTTTCTATGATAGTATCAATTTTACGTAACATCACAACTTTAGTGCCCGCAGAGGTGGGTAGAGGAATGTGGTACACTCCCACGTCTACGTCCCATTATGGAATAGAGATAGTGATAGCTTAGTGGTATGAAATTCATCTGGGGACCCAGCTTCAAATACTGGTCCGCACCTCCTTACAAAATGTGCGTTCTAAGATATAAATAGCACATGCTGTAAGTGAAGGAAAAAACGTGTGAAGTCGGCCAACCCGCAGTTGGTCAGCGTGACTGACTATGGCTTTAACTGTCTTATTCAGAGGGGAGATCGATGTTCCAACAGTGGAACGATAAAAAGGGTCGGGAGGACGATGGAATAGGTGGTGAGTCTATTGCTATACACTGGGCACAATTACGGAATGTTTGCCAATATTAGAAAATCTAAATTAAAAGCACCCAATAGTGCCCGATTCGGGATTTAAACCTAGGACTTAAAATCGGTAGTCGCGCTTACGATCAACACGACCAACGGGACAGTCATGTTATATTTTCAAATGAATAATACACGGTCTGTATTTGCACACAAATCGTTATATTGTGAGGCAAAAAAGAATCAATTTGATACAGCCATTGCACTCAATTATTGTTTAAACACCAGTTTGATTGTCAAAAGCTCTTAACGTCCAATATTTACAATGGTCACCGGTAATCAAATAAACCATGCACATGCAAATTTGTTACATACCTTGTATTTCCTATTCCAACAATATTAATTAGATTTGGTTTTAATGCGACCTTCCATTAACAGTGAACCAGTGCTAAGCAAACAACATACGTATATTGGACTGCTTTGTTACAAACATATAATTTTGTTTTTATTAAAACGGCTGAACAAATTTCACTTTGATATTTAAATCCCAATTACACGCCCGACATAAAATTAATTCAAAAATTACTTGTTCAGTGACTCGATATGTGGAGTGATATGTGAAATTAATGCTATTAATTTTCTTTTGATTTAATGACGACAGTGCGGATTCATATTTGGCGTTACAATGTCATGTCGAGATTTACGATGCTTTTACGAGAATGATTACTTCATTAATGATAGCGGGCGCCATATGTTGTTTAATGCGACGTACGAGTTTTGTCCATTTGCATGCTTTGAGGTTTTAAAGTTTTATTTCAATGCAAGCAAGTAGGAAATGATTCTCGCCATGGCTCATATAATATACAGCTTGAGATGCCGCAACTTCATTGTTCTGTTCCGTAGCTTTTATTTCAGAGGAACATCTGCTAGTGTTTATGTACTTTGGAGTTTCTTATATTATTTATTGCATACGTTATGTATGAATAAATAAGTCAATAAAACACAATTTTATTACGATATAATTTAAAAGCGAATGAGCAAATTAATGTTATTTTTTTAAGGTTTTAATTCTACATGACAGTTCAATAATATAATGTGGAAACGTACATTACTTTTCTATATATACCTATATGCGTTTAAAGTACTTCGTTAAGAAACTATTCCGCAACTTTAGTTGGCAACTTGAACTAAAGCTTCAATAGGTGCAATCACACATGTACTTTGGTCGTGGTCACTCTCAAGTGAAACCCACGTAATTTTGTACTTTATAAAAATATTATACGCTTCTGGAAGATTGTAAAAATAACACTATGGATTTTTAAATTGTAATAACTGATTCTTAAAGTGTTTAACACGGTACGTAAGACTACGTAAGAAATTGACTAATACATTCAAATTATCAATTCACAAAATTGAGTTCAGTGACATTCTCCGAACTAAACGTCGCATGTAAATCTCATTGTTTGTAAACAAACGCGGACGTTTTTTCACTAACAGATCGATGCCATTAAACCTTCGTCACCTGTCACGTTTCGTTCATTGGACACGCCCGTGCCACAGGCGCACGCGCCGTCGGATATGACGTCATACGACTTTTACCGGTACATAGCTCATTATGCGCTTATAACCCGTGCCGTGCGGACGTGTCTGGTATACGCTCTGAGCATTTTTTTTTTATGGAAACCGGAAGAGTTTCCATTAATGTAATATAAAAAATGATAAGTGTGGCATGTCACTGAATCAGATGATAAAATGTTAAAAGTGAAATTAACCTACATGTATCTGCGATGCGATAAAGATGCGGTACATACCTTCTAAAACACTCGTCCAGTGGCTAAGTATGGTTATCGCGATTAAGTCATGAGTAAAATATCCCGAAAGTAATTCTTATAACTGTTATTCCTTCAACCCACGTTATTTGTGATCGCACTATACGATATTACATTAATATACTTTTATGGAAATAAGCAGGGTTTATGTTTTACCCACAATTACTTTTCCGTGTCGTTGCAATATTATTAGCGTGTTTGTCGACCTCTACGTCATAAGATCGATACACTAACGCCCACTTTATTTTTCTGTTCTCTTTCTCTACAGTTGTAGAGTTTACATTTGTTGCATGTCATTCGTTATTTCTTTGTTCAACACAATCTAGCATGTCCGACCGTCTCCCACGCTCCTCTCTCCCGGGGGTGTACCTGTATTTACTTTAATTTTCTGCCTACTTTACAATTCAATTGTACTTCTGTCATATGCCACGAATGTAATTAAATGTTGCTTAACTATTTGACACATAAATGCTTCTTCATATTTCTCAATTGTTTAATGGATTATGTGTGCCATTTACATATTATTGTCTGATCACTCAAGTTCTTATTATTCAAAGTTAAAGAAAGCTTATGTAACAATTGTGTTTCGTTGTTAGTTTATATAACAAACTGATATAGTACATTTTTTATCATGCGAGGTGTGTAATTTTTAATTTGTTCTTTATTACCTAATGACGTGATCTTAACGTCGTAATTAGTGCGTCTCTTATATGTTTGTTGATTATAAAAATGTATATATTATTTTTGTCTGTCTCTTAGGGTCCTATCATAATATGGCGCAACTAAGACATACATATTTAAATTAACAAAAGGAAAGTGTTGGCATAGAAAAGGATACAGAGATCTCTGTATTAATTATTGTATACAAATAATTGACAATTAGTCATATAAATTTGCGGATCATGCAACCGAACATTGTGTAAAAGGACTTTAAATTCAACGTTTACCGAGTAGAAAATGAGTTACAAAGTGTGCACGGAAATCAAAAATGATTAGGTTCGAATTTCTTGAAACTAGGTAAAAACTCCCTTTAATTCATTTACTGGGAAATGTGTTTCTCATTTTTATCTTCTCATAGTTTAACCTTGATGTGATACAACAGGATGGCATATTTTAACATAAACATGTTTCTATTCGATCTGATGTTACCACGAATTTATTAATAAGATTATTTATTAAACCCCTACAAATAAATAAATGATGACCGATGACAACCTGACGAACTAGTAAAGTATAGTCGTAAAAGATGTTCTAAGGCAATGTATTATTCTAAGAATATAACGTTAAACACTAAACAATTATTAGACCTGTCCCATTTCTAGTTACCTACAAATAGGTTACAACTCTTCAACGCAATTTATAATTCATACTTGAACCCTCAAGTCGCGACGAACAACCGCTAAAATTGAATAGACAATTCGTTCCGTCACAAAATCAACCAATGAAATTGTTCTTGATTTGTCTGTCTCCGCATTTACACGACTTCAGTGGGGAATCCATAATAAGGAAGATCGCGAAGTGCGTCCTCGTGCCGTTCCCTCGTTCCACTCGCTTCTTCCTTCTCTCCCCCCTTTCGCTCACCTGTCTCGCGTGCTTCCGGAACACGGGTTGACGTGTCGGCTATTGTGTTGTGATCGGTGCGTGAACGGAAATGGTAACTTCTAGAACGGTCATACTCTGTTGATGTTCGAGCATGGAATTTTTCATTTTGGCAAAACTTACATTGTGTTGTTCTGATTGTATAATTTGTTTTGGTGTTGTCACACGGAATTTACGCACATTTTTCAATTTTTGTAAGTTATGCTATTGGTAGTTAGTTATGTTGAGGACTAGGGCTGGTAGTGTAAAATAGCCTAATTAATTATTAATTTAAATTATTAATAATTAATTATTAATATAAATTTTTGATGACCCATTTCATTTAAAAGTCTTAAGTTAATTGTAATTAAGTTACTTGTAATTCTAAAATTTCATTTTTCGATAGCTACTGTAGCATCCTTTTCAATAATTACTGAAATGTTCATATTATATTTATGTTTTTATCCTCATGGAATCCATATATGAACGGTTCCAATTAAGCCCGCTGTATTGAGTGTTCAGCGTAAACGATGTACCTATAATTGAAACCACTCGCAGCGGCTCGTTCAATCTAAGTGTTATCAATAGCTTGTGGCCTCTTTCGCACCGTTCTTTTTTATTGCAGCCAGGGTTACGAAGTTTTTTCATTCATCATCTCAAATGTATTTAGGAAAGTTGTGTATAAGTTCAGCAACGTGACCGGATATCATTTTCAGTATAATTGACATCTCTGAATATCATTAATATTGATTTTCACCATATATTGCTATAATGGAGTTTTTTCAGCAAACGGCAATTTTAATTGATAGTGATCTTGTATTGTGACCGGTCACAATTGTATTTCTATCGTATGATATTGGAATGAATGTAATTGGCGATTTCTTTAGATATTTTCGCGGAAAAGTACACAGTGTTATTCGATGATACTTTTTAAACACTTTGTTCAATTGTTCTCGAGTTGAAAATTTGAGATAATGCAGCGTGTTTGACTAAAAAATTCACTGTATCTGCGAGAGAACGTTAAAACACTGACTGACACATCTCAAAATTTAAAGAAAATTCAAATGTACTGAAGACCAACGAACAATTGAGATTTGATAATCTACCTGCCGGAAATCTTCGAAATTTACTGACGTGATGCTTACGTCTACGTGGTGATATAAAAATTTAAATAAAATTTTGTACGTATAACCTAAATTTCTACTTCTCATAGATGTATGTGTACCGAACGAGAATTTTTTCGATCTTTTTATCGTTGGAATACTGCTGGAATGTGGGTCTCATCTCAGAATGAGAGGTTTGAGGCCAGCCATGCTAGCCAAGTGCAGGTTGGTAAACTTCACACCCCTTAGAGAACATTTTTTATAGAACTCCAAGGTGTGCAGGTTTCCTCACGATGACTTCCTTCACTGTTGTAGCTAGTGATATTTAAACTTAAAACGCACATTTTTAAGAGGTGTGCACTAGAATTTTAGCCCTGGCCTGGAGTGAGAAGTAGTATTTCAAATCACTAGGCTAACTGTCACTGCAATTCCAATATGCTATTAACAAATGAGAAATATTACCGCACGCCATTTCCTACCGACGGCACTTTACTTATGGCGTAAAAAGGGTAGCCCAATTGCAGGATAAGGGTACGACTTTTAAAGGATCGTAGGGCATTAGGAAAGTGGAGAAATGTGTTACTACTTGACTTCTTAAGAATGCGCTCTATTCTTAAGTTAGAAATGACATCGGTGTGAAATGATTTTTGGATTATTCGAAAAACACAATGGAAGGTCGTTGACGCACAAGCAAAGTAGTTTCAATCCTTTAGTTTCGAGTACTCAAAATTAATGTAACATAGCGCCTGTGATCCTTAAAAAGGTAGGTAGAAGAATGTAGCACACTCCAATGTTGTACCAGTTACGTTTAAGTCCCATTAAAATGAAGGTCATTAAGTAATAATATGATAACAATTGATTTTTTAATTATTATTTTTTGTATTGATTACCCGTAAATATTTCGGTATAAAAAATGAATAAACAGGCTTGCTGTTGCACAAAAATGTGATTAGGTTAAACTTAAATAAAAGCAATAAAATATTAAGGAATGAAATCTTTTGCCTTACACCAGGCCCAGGCACAATTCCAAACTCCGAGCCACTACTAGCGAATCAAAATGAGAAAAATTTACTAGTTCCCGACCCGGGAATCGAACCCAACAACTCCCGGCAGTCGCTCTCGCAACCAAAACGACCAACTAGGCAGTATGCATTATTTATAAAAATGTTGCTATATACTTGCTATTTAAAAGATCGTTATCTAGCTTATCGTTAAAAGTTAAAACTGAGGATGAACTTGTATGAAATATTAAAAAGGGGGTCATTTTGATAATACTGGTAAAAGTGCCGGGGTTCGTTAACGATATTTTGCTTTACCGCCGGCGATGAGTGAATCATTAATGCGGTACCGTCTACGTCTTAGAAGGTTTAAGAAAATAAGCTTCACTTGAGCCTTCAGGTAATATAAATGAAACAAATAAATTAAGGCATATTCAGAAGAAGAAATTAATATCACTAACCGTTACTTTGCCGAAATCCAAGCAGCTGACGTAATTTTACTCGAGGTATTTCGTGTCAACCAATATAAACTTGCTCCCGAACGGCCAGAACGAAGCCCGCAAAAACTTAGCGGTAAGCCTCCTTGGACTTACGAGTAACTTATCCTGATAAAGTGGTCGCTTGTAGTAATTTAACTTGAAATATGAGTTTTTTTGGTAATAAAATTATATTATGTTTGTTAGGGACAATTGTCTTTGAAATACATATGTTGGTATAATTCTGCTTCAATGGTACATTAAGGAAGTATTGGTAGTATTAACTAATGGAGGTCATGTTATTGAGAACACTATGTGTGCGGTTGTGCAGAGTAACAAGATTATTCTAGTAATGACGGCGACATTGACCGTAGATCTATCTGCGTGTCTTTAGTACATCGTTACACCTTCACCTGCCTTTAGGGTCATTGTCTCTTCATTGTCTTTCATAATCTGTGGCATCTTGGAAGGATATTGATATAATTGCACATTAACTGTTTATGCATAATGTCTTACTGTATGTTTAGTTTTCAGAAAGTAATTTAAATTGCTGATCGAGGGGTCCTAGGTTCAAATCATTGGGACAGGCTATTATTGCATATTTCTAAATTACATTTTCTGGTAGTGGCTGATGTCTTGATAAATATCGATGTATGGCAAATAGGCTCATCGTTTCCGTAGTGGGACATAAATATAACTGGTGCAACTTCTATACTTCTCTGCCTGCCTTGTCGGAGAATAACAGGCGTGGTTTAAAATTATGTCTGAAATTATATTGTTTTTACTACTTTTTAAAATCTTACCTGTCCATTTGCAGAACGTATTTTATTTTTACAAATTAAATATTTTTAGTTAAAATCGTTGCCAGGTCTAATAATATATTGTAGATAATAAATTTTATTATGTTTTCACCATATCATACAGATCGGCATTCATTATTTTCGTACACACTCATCATACATTCGCTAGCGTGAAATTGATCATTTTACACTCGTAAATGTAAACTCCTCTCCAATATTTGCGCTCGCGACGACAATAAAGCGATCTAATGGATACCACCGAACCGTATCTCAGGCTGCACCTGCGCCCCTAATTGGCGGATTGGGGGAGTCGAACGTGGCGGATGCGATCACGTTCTATAGATTATATATTCGAATACAGATATCTATATTTGAATCAATATTTCAAATACGTTTTTAATGTACTTATATGTTTTTCTTTTTATTCCTGTCATAGGTGCGAATAAAATTCTAATGTAACATTTTTACTTATTACAATTTGACAATTTTTATAATTTGTCGTTATGACTTTGAAAAAATTTTTTTACAATTTGTAGTTCGGACTAAAAAATTAATTTTACTATTTGTAGTTCTGACTTTGATAAAGGTCGGTTTATTCAATTATAACAATATTTTTACTATTTCGAAGTATGTTATATAAGTTTATTACTATTCCCAACTCTATATATAAAGACATAGCCTGTATAGTAAATTCATTAATTATTTATAATTAATAAGTAATTATTTATTAAGTTATTAATAAGTAATTATTTTTTAAGTTAGCTGACTTACTGAAAATGGAGTATGTTTCTTTTATTCTCTTTTTTTGCGAGGAAATGGTTCTTAATACCTGTAATAATTTTGTAAAAAAAATACGGTCGGTAATGGATTGCTCGAGAAATATCTTTAGACCGCGCTAAGAGAAGACCGGAAAGGACAACCCGGATTAAAGTGTCCGTGAAAATTGAACGCTGCAAAATTGCAGCTGGGAGGGAGTGCTATGGCCTTGGAGTTTATCATCCCGTGTTATAATGGAAGTCGCAAGAGCGCTAGTGGAATTCGAAATTTAAAATTGTTTTAGCGATGTTTCTTCAAGTGCATTATATGTATATCTCTGTTTTCTCTTTAAATAATGGAATTACTAACTACTAAGTTCTTTACACTTATGCTTTTGTTTTCTAACTTTACTACAGAGCTACGTTAGTTTTAGCTCCAACCAGTTGCGAGTAGGTGAACGATTGCGTGTTTGAGTGTTGTTTATATTGAAACAGCTCTTTTTTATGATAAGAAAGATAAAATGAATAGACAGCGTTCACAAGTGACAGCCCGTGCCCAATGTCTTAGACATCCAACCTACTCGTAGGACAAATTTATAGCAATAGGACTATCAGTGTCACTTAGCGTAGTTCCTTTTACTAGTCAATATGATTATTGGTTCATTGGAAATAGCTATCGAAAATTGAATAGGAATGTTATTAGGTATTGATCTACTTAGTGTGGGTACAATTAGTATCCTAACTATTCAAAACTGGCTTGAGGTAGAGAAAGCATCTAGATGACACAAGTGATACCCTTCTATTAGATATTCTACCCTTTAGATCGTGAGACATGTTTAACAATCGCTTCTCGGTAGAAATGGGTGTACCGGTAGTAGCGCCCCACGCGAATCGCATTAGTTGTACATGTTCGACATTGATATGAAATATTTGGAACCGGAGCCATTCAAGGTAGCGCACGCTTACGAGAAATTACAGTCTTCGGGAATCCACTTCATGTCGTTACACTTCATATTGTAAGAGGAACGGAATATAAGACATAATATTACTGTTTACTTTATGATGTATCGTTACACGAAGTCACACAGGGTAGACAGAGAATAACAAGTGCGAAATATTTCAATCGGAAAATGTTTCATTACAAGGAATTCCGAATTCCTTATACAAACGAATTTCAATGTTGTATTTGTATATTACTTATAATTTATATAATATTATTTGCTATGGAATTTGGGGTACTTTACAAAATGAATGAACTCAATTATTTCGATTAGAAGCCCTAAAGGCTATCTTGGAATGCTTTGCTCGAAATTTTGAATAAACGGAATGTAATATTATAAGGTTTTAAATATATACAATATCTCAAGAGCTTTAGTTTCTTTTTAAAGGTATTTGTTTAGAATTTCAGGAATAACTTTTATCGGCGCTGCCAACGAAAAGAGGGTTTATGGGCTAGGCACATTTTGTAATTGCGAATAGCGGTCAAAAACCAGGTTAATATTAAATAAAAAAATGAACGTATAGCTTCTCGTCTAATTATATGAGCGTCATATGTATGTCTGAAAGCGATTATAAACTTACAACATGTATCAATAGACGAGGAGGGGTTGGAAAAGAAAAAAATAACTTGGATTTGTCGAATATTTTTCCTGGCAAAGACACGCAGGGGCACCTGATGCCGGGTGGTCTCTGTTTCCTGCGAACATTTACGACCCCCAAGGAGTGGATAGTGCGTTCCCGGCACCAAGATTAAATATCGTTGTGCTTAAGAAAACTAAACGCGTTGGAGTTTGCCATCGATATCGATTCTTTGTCGTTCCACTGTTGGAACATGGGTCTCCTCTCAAAATGAGAGGGTTAAGGCTATAGTCTGCCACGCTGGCCAAGTGCGGGTTTACATATTATTGTACACATAAGGCGTGTGAAATCATTAAATCAGCGCCCTACTAGTTACTTAGACTTTAACCTTTTAGCTGAAGTACATGGCAAATAATACGTACATACATGCATATCTTCATGCCAGGTTCCTCTTGGGGTAGGTAGAGACCACCGAGCGTCAAATATCTTTATCCTTAAAGCCCTGCCCTGCTTCTTATACATTCATCATTTCATTTATACATGCAAGCCTATTTCACTATTTTCGGAGACTTAACTCCCCCGTCCTCCAATATCTGTATATTTTGCTTTAAGATCTGCTGCCTGCACCTGGATTAACACATGATAAAAAATAAAATGATAAATAAATACTATGATTAGCCACGACATGATGTACGGTTAAACATTCCCGTCTAACACTATCACATCTTGTCAAGTTCGTGTGATATCTTTAATTTGTGAATAAAGAACAAATCCAAAGTAAACACGAGCCGCGACTATAAGTTCGCCCGCAACTAGAGAGCGTCGTTCGTTGCTCGCTTAATTTAAAAACTCGCAGTCTTTTAATTATATCAGTATCGCGTTACGCAAAGCCTTTTCAGTTCCACGCCGCCTCTTAATTATGTAGGAGAGGGTAATAAGGCTCGGAGTAAATTGGTGCGAAAGGGTTGGAGCAATATTTTTCTGATTTGCCACAAGCACGTGTTCATTGGCCACTGTCGTGTTCAGCTCTAGTCGGAAATTTCGTTTATTTGGATTTATAATATTATGTCATCACGCCTGGCCCGTTGCTGGGTAAGCAGATAGCCTCGAGTGCGTTCTAATTCTTTCATCGCTCGCTTCTCATCTTATTTGCCGGTTACGTATATAACTCACTCTTCATCAGGTGGTCGATTTGGTCAAAATAAATCTGTTTTAATTTATAAGGAGCATAATATATACCTATCAGTATCCATAATTAATTATGTGTAACACTCACGAAACATTTAACAATAAAATACGAGTATCTACTTACCTCCCTACCGAATACCTACCTATGTATGTGTTATAATAAAACCTAATTTAATCCGTCCCATTTAAATGTATGTGAAAGTTTGTTACGGGTTCACTTGTTCACGTAACGGAAACCGCGTAACTGAAAAAGTAATAGAATATCAGTGTTTGAAATCTATAACTCTTATTCCATTGTTTGAAAAACCCGTACGTTGATAACCTGTCCGGGTATCCGCTATACATTCGACCGGTTTCAGCGTGCACCCGACATTCATATTTCACGGAATGGAACAAATCCATTAGCGTTGCGGCCGCGTTGCTGAAACATTCGCCTTTGATGCAAAAATTGAAACAATGGATTGCGTTTCTGATTAACTTCTTGTTGCCAACATTGGCTTCTTTGATACACTTGATGCGAGTGACCCAAATGGAGAATGTATGTAATCAGTGCAAGCGTCTCTTTGCAGCTGTCACTCCCATGACAAAGTAGAGAATTGAATTTTTACTTGAATCCAGTGTTAAAATATTCTCATTTCATTTTTTGTTAAGTATAAAAAGCGTAGATAGATACCGACCTCAACCAAGTTGAAAATGTCAAAATGTGTATTAAATAAATAATAAACTAATATTATTAATTATCTATGAGTTATGGAAGAGTGGGGGCGCTTGTCACAAGTGTAAATGTGTGCACTTACTAGGCGGGTTCAACTATTTTTTAGCTATTTATTACATGTCTATAGACTGCATAAAGTATTTTTGAATAAAGCATTTGAATTTCGAATATATCTTCATGCCGGGTCCTTTAATAAAGTAATAATAAAATATTATGTATGACCAGAGTGATGAATACGGATAAAGCACGGTAGTTCCGTGTGAATAGAGATATTTTGCTCTGAGCGCTCTCTGCCTACCCCGTAGACGTCGTGACGTGAAGATTTATATGTGTTAAATATATGTATGTATTAAACGTTATTTAATCATAATCGTCATCATCAGCCTATTGGAGTGCACTGCTAGCGATGAGCCTCCACTGAGCGGTTATGCCCATGATTTCCACGCTGGGCATGAGGATTTTCTCACGCATTTTCTCGCGCCGCCTACGCTGCTGCTCATAGGCGGCTAGGACATTTAACTGTCCCCTCTTACAAGACGCTATATCCCGCCACGAGATCAGGAATTGTGTTCTTATTCCGCCCCGATATGAATGATATGAAATGTATATGTATAAGGAATTGGATTTAAAAATTATTAATGAAAAACGTGTATCTCTCATAATATTAATTTTTAAATTCAAACTGTAAAGGAATGTGAGCTTTATTAATAAGCATGAAAAATGTGTTAATCGTAGAAGTAATGAATAGCAACCCACGGACGCGGTGGCGATGTGACGGCGGCTCGACTGGCAATTGTAATGGGCTCCTATTAAAATGAAAGGTCGTTTCGAAGCGAATCGGCTACAAGTGTGATTTGATTTTTTTTGTTAATTTGAGATTTTATTGATGTCATTTGAGATGGCGGTATCATTGAACGTTTTATAATTCCATGACTTTATAGTTCTTGTATCCAAAATTTCTACTAGGTTTGATCAAAATAGACAAACAGAATGGACAGATTAGTGAATCAATTAATAAATTTATAGTGTTTAAAAGTAGCTTGGGGTGTGTCACCGAGGCGTCCATTTCTTCCGATCTTGACCACAACTTTTTGTATTAACAGCTTAATTAATTAAAAACTATTAAATTAACCAACAGTATAACAGTATCGCTATGTAGGAGAAATAGGTGCGGTTAACACCGCCAGTAGAACTCTACACAACATATATTTTTTAAATTTTTCTACGATCATACCCATACGAGTTATGAATGTGGGGAAGGCGTGGCAGGTCTGTAAGGATAGAGATATTTGGCACTCCGTGCCCTCTGCCTACCCCGTAAGGGACCTGGTGTGATGATATGTATGTATGTATCATACACATACAGAACGTATACCAAGAAATGTAAGTAAGTGCCGTGAACAACAGTTTACTATTACGATTTTAATTCGCTCCCCAAAAGAGAATCGTATATGAAAAGTGTGCGTATCCGGAGCTCTGTGAATACATTCATCAAAAGAGAACTACACTCTTGGAGCGTGCATTTGTCAAAAGAGTAACGCCCTATCACAAAGAAAAGTGCCAGTAACGGTGCCGTCCAGAATTCTCCGTGCAGGAATACACGTAGCGAAAAATGATGTGGCTCTACAGTTCTCCGCGTACGGTCTTTAGTAGTCGGTACTTACTTCGCAGACGGGAGCGATAAAGCTTCTGGCCAAAGTGAAGCGGTTCTAGGGGATCATGTGAAAGAAGTGATTGGCTTGGCAAATGTTGATATCATTAGAACTTAGTGCCTTGTTGGACGTTAGACCGCCGCCTGTAGTCCCCGAAGAGGTAGGCAGGAAAATACAGGACATCCGAGCGTTTCACCAGTTAACTTTACGTCCCGGTATGTAATAGGTGGTGAGCCTATTGCCATCTAAAACAACCAATTCTATTGCCATTCTAAATTAATTTATAAATATATATTTACTTCTTTGATACTGCACTCGATTTAATTTAATTCCTTAAATTTATTTGAGACATTTTTCCCACTAAATAAATATTTTTAAAATATAACCTATAATTTTTGTATAAAACGAGTTTATTCCTTGAATGATTTTTACCTCCACCTTCTTTCTTCCTTCCTTCTTTAACAACCGCTAAATAATAAGTAAGAATTACTCGGAGTTATTAAAGGAGAACTTGATTGTGATTTAAATAATTTATATGCTGTTCCTCTCTATTTAATGGGTCCCTCAGCACTAAAGATCGTGTCAGCTAATTTAAATTACGTTAACGGTGTTTCAAT
>DWEI01002842.1:0-13646 GCA_018245875.1 Mysoria ambigua | reverse complement strand
CCCCGATTTCACCAATTACGTTTACGTCCCACTATGGAATATTGGTGAACCTATTGCCAATATTATTTAATAATATTATTAAATAATATAATTTATTACTTAGTACAAGAGCTAAAAGAAATCAACATAGCTTTTTTATACTATTTAGCTATTCGCAAGTAGTGAACAACCAGCCAACGTGGCTGACCCTGGCTTAGCCCTCTCATGCTAACAGGAACCATTGTCGGTTGATGATGACCTAATGTACATATTGTTATGAAACTTAATGTCCGCAATAAAGATTATTATCCATTGCTACCTTCAGGTACCCGTGCACGCATCACATTTTTTCAAAAGTAATCTATAATTGGGAAAACCGATATGAGTAATCAATGCATATTTTATTAGGGTACCATATGAACAAAACATTTGATATTTTGTTCATGTGTGTAACGAAATATCAAAACACATGAATCATACAGATAAAAATCTCCCTTTTTGATAACACGTGGACAATATTATGTATTTGTTTGCTATGAGAACATTCGCGTATGGATCTTGTAACATCATTGCCCGTCCTGTCGCTCCTACGTTGTACACGGGGCCTCTCTCGGAATGAGAAGGGTTGAGGTCACGAAGTCGAACGTCAAGGCTGCTGTGAAGATGATTGTAATTTCTGCAGATTTTTTCACAATATTTTCCTGGGTAATTGCAACAAATGAAATTTAAACTTGTAGGTACACAATTTTCTTTAATTAGGTTTCTTTAATTAACAAGGATTTCAATCCAGGATCCCCAGAGTGGAACGCTAAACTAAACCACTAGACTATCAGTACTGTGTCCACGGTGAATCTGTTCGCATGTAATAATTAATTATAACGTATAAATATTCGAACTTACGTAACTGTCATTGTAACTTGTATTAACATATGTAACTTGGTATTGTTGTTCATAAAAACACATGCTTCGTCAACTGTTGCTAACAGCTTTCGGTGAAAAAACTAATGATATCAGTTCAGTTCGTGTACAAGTCATTATTGACATCATTAACGTCTGAAACACGTCACGTCAGAACAAATTGAATGTAAGCCAACAAGTATCGAGCATTGCTTTTTCATAAACACAGATACCGTATATTCATGAAAAATAAAGGAAAATACGAGTATCATGGAATAACAAAAGTGTTATCTACGGAAAAATATACGTTTTCCGGAATATCGTTGTGTCGCGTCTAGCTGTTGAAATAAAAAGCGTTGTCTGTGTCTTTCCTAGATCCTGACATCTCTTGTGCTTGTCTTTGCACTATCCAATATCACGGCGCAGCGTATCCTATCATTAAATGTGTTTAGTTTTCATATTTGCCGTTTATTTTCTTATGAAAACAAAGGACACGTTAAATAAAATATTCACGACAAATTAAATGTTAACGGAGCGTAAAAAAACCTAATATGTACATATCTACCTGCCTCGTAAAAACGATAATGTGGTAACTTTGCATGTAACAAGTAAGTAATCCGTATACGACATTTTAGGTGCCTTTTGTGGGAATATTGTAGCTAATATTCATATTCGCAGAAATGGCCCACGAGAGAAACAGTCGACGGTGAGTGAAATACCGCGGCCTCTGTGTAAAGTCACCTCATCGGCAAATCAATATAATATTCGTGTAGCTTTTTAATACTCCAGTTTAAATGAAATAAGCCAAAAATTTACATCGTTACACGTAATTATGTGTCAGAATTGTAGACAAGTGAAAATTACATGTTATTAATTGAGAATTGGTAGTTATATAGTCATTTGAATAATTATCATTGGTTAATGCTCGATGCGACGTATTTTATCGGTACTCAATTATCTGTTTAACAGATTAAAGTTAAGACTATATACAAGCCAATTACAAAGTATAAAACATATTTTAAAATAAAAAGTGGGTTTTCGATTTTATACTGTTTCTAATAATAAGTTTAAGCAAACATTTCTTTTTTACTACCCTTATCCCAACGTGTTACTTTTAAGAGATTTTTATTGGAGCGAATGATAGACTTAATTAAAATAAATCTTCTAGAAGACAGAATATAACAAAACAGCACAAAAATATCCCGCTAAAATAAAATAAAAAGCACCGGAGAAAAAACTAAATTACACCTTGTGACAGGTTCAAAATTTTTGCTCTACATTTTGTACCACGAGTGTTTGTGACTTCTAAATAATATCTAAATGCACAACTTTACTTTCAAAATAATTTCGTTTTCGTCCATTGCCACTAATAAGTATACATATCTACTGGGTCCACGTGTTCTACGCTATTGTAGTCTGGTTAGTAGGCCTAGGAACTACAATTTTGTATTAACAAATATTAAGAGAACGACTATAAAAAAATAAAGTAATATGTGCATTGTAGTTCGGACATAAACCAAAACGAAGACAATGTACAAGCAAAGAGCTTTTGCACCTTGGTCTAAACCATTAAAAAGATCTTGTTAAACCTACCAGAGATACAGGATTTAACGCAATAAATTTATTTGTAAGAACACAATTGTACATAATTCATAAAGTTTCTGGCAGTCTTAATCTTTCCTTAATAGCGGCGTAAAAAGAAATTGCTCATATACAAATGTTTCACGCTACACTAAATGTATTCACTGTCGAAGTAATTCGCGCGAAATTATTTGAAACATTAATTTAATTAACACTTTCCACATTGTATCACGAATCTATTACGGATAGACTCGGGTAATTTATGGACACCGTCCTGTACACTCTACGTACTCTAATAAATGGATTTTATTCATTTGTCAACGTCACAAACAGAAAAAGAAGATTTTCACAGCCCTTAAGGCCTCTCCAAATGTATTTTTTCCAAATGATTCGATTGCATTACTCCGCTCAAGTAACATTGGTGACACAGATTTCATTGTGATGAAGATAGCGAATCTATCCAAGAACCGCAGTTTAGTAACAAATAAGTTGCGGCCCTTAAAGGACTATTTTGATATGCGTTACGTGTAGCTTTTTACTCCTACCACTATCTTCAAACTTAATCGTGAATCTCAAAGCCTGCTGCTTTAAAATACAGGAGTCGTGTGTCCGATGGTTCAGACAATGTCGTGCTACGTTTAAAATTTTGAATATCACATACATATATTATTATTGATACACGTCTACCCACAAAATTCCTTACGGTGTATACAAAGAGCAGCGACCGCCTAATGACTTTAATCTCACAGACCGAGAGTAATCATCACTATCATCATTGGTCTATTTTAGACCACTGCTCGACATAGGCCTCCCCCAAAGAGCGCCATCATACCTTGTCCTCGGCTTGCCGCCTCCAACTCCTGCCTACTGGCAATATGAAAGCATCACTGGCGTGAAGCTTTCATATTCACCGCTCCGTTTTTGCATATTAATCAATTGTTCACGTAAAGAGTTTTGTGAGTAAATCGAACATTGTAATAGGCAATCTACCGACGAGAACTATCTGTACGAAAGCAGAAGTCATATCAATGATTGCCTTGTGTGTTTCTGACAGCCGCGCGTTGGCGCGCGCTCGTATAGGCAGTGCTTTATTGACTGAAAATTAGGTTCTGAGAATAATGAGTATGACAACTTAATCCCGAGATTTCCACTTTACATTCAAAACTCTCAACTTTGTGATTAGTATCTAGATAATAAAAATAACATTTACGAATATGTTGCCCCTGTCTACCATGTAAAGAACCTCGCCGGGTGATAAAATAATAAAAGGGAGGTTACATCATTCAGAGTGGTTTATTTGTATTATAAACATCAAAACTTTATAACATGGTTAGATATACATGTCATAAAACTCAACGGAACGCACATACCAAGTCAGGATGTTGAAAGTTAAATTAAATGGATACACTTTCGAAAAATAATTTAAATCTTACACTTTTACGAACAATACTATGAAGAATCTCAAAAGGTACTTAATTGCAAATGTAAATGAAATTTTATGGCGAGCGATTCTGTAGAATTTAAATTGTCCGTTTTACGGCTCAATTCTGTAGATATGTTGGGTACATTAATTTTTAGAGGCCGTAAATACAAAATTGGTGTTCGTGCGATTTTTGAAACGGTTTCATTTCGGTGAGCATAATTGTCCGATGATTTAGAGTTGCTTCTAAAATATAAAATGAGGGATTAATAACCTTATGAGGCATATATCTCCGTTTGATTTATTAATCTGTTTGCATATTTTTAGACTATTTTAAAGCGAGCTATACTTAAATATGTACGTATGGTATGTATATTCAATAACGCACGACATTACATTTTTTATTGAAAAACATTAAACTAAGAGTATATTAAAATATTCACCACCTATTACGTTATTTAATAGGTGGTGAATATACACTATATAATAGGTGGTAACGTTAGTTACCACCTATACCACACGTCGCCACTAACTCCACCTATGGACTAGTCTACCTTGCCACCTTAGCGAGATTGTACAGTCTAACAGATTTGACAAATTCCGCGGGTAAATTAATATTTCACACCATATCCAATACACATTTCGGGGTTAATAAGATTATGTGTTCATTACATATAGATAAAACATTATTTTGTTTCCATTATAGTCTGATCGAAACCCATTGTTCTGGCCAGGCCGTAACCGAATAGTCAACTCGTTTTCCAGTTCCAGCAGAAACTGAAATGGAAATTGTAACTTTAGTCCGACATGAATTTCTGTATTTTAGTTTGTGATGGTAACATTCAAAGCAAAAATAACGTATAGTCTATAAGGAATTGAACATTTCCGTGCGACTTCCAGGTGCTGTGGGAAACAACAGCACATCTATTAATGCAAAATACTCAACAATGGTACGAAACGAACACACCGCGCCATACTTGGTCGTCTCCAGGGACCCATACAACTTTAATTGAAAGCGTGTATGTATTCTGTTCATGCCTTCGTATCATCGTCGTATTTGCAAAATAATATCAGAATGTAAATTATGGTCTAGTACCAAGGCTAACCATGGCTTCGAACTTCTCATTGCATGCAAAGTCTTAGTTGTGAGATTTTTTTTATCGAAAAGTACATGCGACCACTATTAATATCCGCAGTTTCGCCTCAGCCAAGCCCACTTCACAATATAGTAACATTATTAAACTAACAATTTCATCGATATTTTTGGAAGCAAAGAAAGCTAATGGAAACATATAACATATTAACGTACGATTTTTCACAAGCCTTTATCGCATCTTGTGGCTGTGAGAGTGTTGGGACTCGATCCTCAAGTCGAGTATTATTGAGTTTTTCTATGTCGCTATTCTTAGCAGCAACTCGCACTCTCGATCTGCGGCTAGTACATGGCAACAGGGCTCTGTGGTTGAGGCTCGTCTTTGAATAAATCCAAGCTTACAAGTTCCTCCACGGGTCAGATCGAATTTATACGAGTTCGTTATACGTGCGTTCGAAATACCTGATCCTGTTTTCGAACTTTCGACCTCGATCCTAAGATGAATGTAATTTGGATTATGACGGACCCTCGACCGTCGCTAACCTTCTACTGTTTTAGTTTTGAGAGTAAATATTTCATAAATTTCGCCTGTACATCCATTTATCTCGGTTCGGGATAATGGGACATTTCATATCTGCTTGAATTTAATTAAACTCAATAATAACCCGACATAAGATACTGTTTTTAAGTTATTATGTATAAGATTTGGGTTACGATAATCGAAGCAAACAATATTCGTTGGAAATGATTCAATGATAGAAAATAAAAAAAAATATCATTTCCTTAACTAATCTTATTACCGAATTTTAAGACCTCAACTTTATTTGTTTTTCTCAAACATCATAATCATAAATGTTTTTGCATGTTCATGTAGATCTTTAGGTAACATCGCGTCAGTCCCAGAAGACCTTGACCAAGTAGTGTAGTAAGTTCTCACGTTTTACCATTTACATTTACGTCCCACTATGCAGTACGTGGACGGCCTATTGCCATATACCGGACACATATCGAAACTCCGAGTCACTACTAAAAATTGTACATTAAAAAGGTCCGATATTTCACGACTCGGGATTTAAACCCATAATCTCTCGATCGGCAGTCGCGCTGGCAACCCGAACGAGTCAGGGAACTTCAGTAAGAACACATAATTTGTTAATGTGTAATTAAAAATTCACGCCTGGAAACATGCCAAAATCAGGTGAGTTTCAGAAAAAATATGTACATGTTAAAGTTCTGGCCAATTAGCTCGTTTAGTATGTAAATGACGCAGGCGACAGGCCTATTGGCGATGTACCTGAATTAGGAAAATATAAGTTACATTACTTTCTTTTTCACTAGTGGGGGCTTAGTTATCAATGGATTTTAGCTGAGTACTTTTTTCATGAAAAATCTCGTTTGTTTTGTTAAAATACAAAATGATCATCATGGATTCAAGCAGCGACAAATTACTCTGAAAAAAAATGTATAGAATATTTCTTGAATACACATATAAGAAATAGACATACTCGTAGTAATGTTATGATAATAATATTATGTACATATAGAAACAACATTTTCCTTAATAAAAAGCATATTATTGATTGAAAATAATGAATGTGTTTCCAACCACCTAACCTAGCACTGTTCCTAGTAAAGATAAGTACACATTTCCTAGGCACGCCAGCTGTATTTTACAACACATTTGCGCATATTCATATTACCATATAATAAAAAAAATAACACTAACAAACTCGACAAAGTCGTTATCACAACTGTACAGATACTTTTCTCTATTTTCGATACTAAACTTATCGGTCAACGTTGGCCGTCCGACGCAACTTTTACAAGACCTCAGCTATTTGCTCCCGAAGAGAGTCTGTCACACGGCACCAATGAACCTTCCGTCGCGTTCACTATTTTTTGCGTGTGTTTTTACGTTATTACAAGTACCTACATACATACATGTCTTCTCTTGTGTATTTCTCAGAACAAAAATATGTATCAGTTTCTTGGAAACGTAGACGTAATTCAGATGTCATATCTGAACTAGATTTAGCCGCTCTTTCGATAGCGGTAACGTATAAAAAGATCCAAAGAACAAAATACCCTGTCTTGATAAACGTTTCGCTCGTTTTCCGATACCTTTGCACCCAACCTAAACCGAGTGGGATAATGACTGAATCGTGTGGTAATTATATAATGTTAGTGTAATATTATGTTAATATTGTCAAGATAAACAACGACTACAATTTAGACAACGTTTCACAAAAACAATTAAACGAATCTCAAGTCAGCTCTAGTATATCATCAACAGTCCCCAATTGATTTTTCATTTGCTCAATCAATTGTCCCCTTATGATAATGAAAAAACTAATATCAACCGCGAATATATCTAGATTCAAGTAATGTGCCCGAATATTTTATTCAGATTCAAACCAGCGGAGTCAGAGGCGAAGGTGTATTTTTGAGTAATTTATGCACCCCTGAGACGTTAGAACGTCGTAAAGTAAAAAATGTTAGGGATATTGCAGGCCGCTGTGAGATTTAACATAGCGCTCGTGAAAATGGCGGCAGCGCCCGCGGAGCAGTCACCTGCGCGCCCTGACATATTTCGTTATTATGTGTACAGCGACATCTTATTAAAACTTGAGATTCTAAATCTCGCACTCTCATTGTTTGCTAAGAGTCTTTTTTACAATTCTTTGCCACCTCCTTAATTCCAGGGACATTATGATTTAATGTTCATTGAATGTCTGTTTCATATTACAATTACTTTTATTTCTGTTTTTTTATTTTATTATCGTCATCATGATCATCGGCTTGTTACAGTGCACTGCTAGACACAGGCCTCCCCTAAAATTAAGCTGTTATGCCAAGTGTTATTTCACTATTAGATTTACACTAGAACTAAAACTGCATAGAATATACCTCCAAAAAAAGTTAGTACTACTTTGTAGAATAATTATACCCCTAAAGTTAATATTCATATAAATAATATGCACTAAAAAGATTAAAAAACCCGCTTAGGAGCAACTTAATATTATTCCTTATGACTCGTATTAAACAGCAACAGCAGGTAATATTTGGTCCAATCAAGTATTAATAACCGAAATCAGACATTTTAACGCCGAGAAAAGTCCACTTACCAAAGCTTTGAATAAAAAATGAGTTGTGCTTAAGCAAAGCGACATTAGCGTTTATTGCGCCTCCGCATTCGCTTTGTTACGCAGCTCCCATTCTCTCTTACTCGACATTCAATTAAACGTAATAATACTTGTAAATGCAACACAAGTCTTACATGGCTTCATATTTACGCGACATCCAGTGGTTCGCTCTAGAGAAAGATCTTCCAGCTAATTGCGTTTTATGAAAATTACACGTAGCAAATACAAGTTACATTTGTATTGAACGTAAACGTAACTTCACGCCGGTAATCCCCGAAGAGGTAGGCAGAGGAATGCAGTACAATCCCACGTTTCGCCGGTTACGTTTACGTCCCACTATAGAATAGGTGATGATCCTATTGGCATGCATCGGACACATATCCAGAATCCGAACCACTACTAGAGAATCTAAATTAGAAAACTTTGTGTATCCTACCCGAGAATCGAACCCGGGACCTCCCGATCCCGATAAAGAACACTTCCTTTATCGGCGACTGAATTTCGTGCCCAACATTCTGACACGCCGAGTCTCCGGAGCGTGTTCCCGCACTAACTCACTGACTGTGCGAGTCGTCGATCATCCGCGTTGACATTTTTCAATCGAGCGGCTTCCACGGAATAACAAATGAGCACAAATTGGAAATATCTAACCAACATAGTGGACCGGTCGACGACACGTGGCGGCCTGCAACGTTCGCGTCGGCTTCTCGCTTGCTGATAAAATGATCGTGTGTATTCTAATTGCGTATACGTTGGCCGCCCAGGCACAAACTTTTGTTTGACTCACTGGATTACTTACTATGAGAACATATAAACTGTTACTTTTAAAAACGGGATATTTACATACATGTTAATAATATTTTTAGTACACTTAATACAAAAATACTTATAACGAACGGAAATTCATAATTAATTAATGTAATTTGTGGACATTTGCACCCCGTTCACATGAAATAAGACATATACATTTATGAAATATGTTTAATTATGTATTTATTAATTAAACATCCTTCACGTGCTGCATTGAACAGTTTTGCAATTTATTAACCGTGTGTATGTTCGATTCAAGTGAAGCATTTTAACATAAAGCGAAAATGTATAAGCTCTACATTTTCTGCTCGGTTTTGAGGCGTATCTGGTAAAATATTGGATACTAAAATTCTCAAGTAATTGACCAATCTAACCTCTCTTTTACAAACGCTAAATTTCAGTTTTTACTTAGACCTTAGATTATTCCTGATTATGTTTGAGGTTGTTTGCAGCACAAATGAAGTCGCGTCAGTGTTGCCGATATCGGTAATTTTATTAAACTGTAGTCTAACTCTATAAAGCTTAAAAAACTCCTAGTGCCTAAATTTAAATGTTATAACTGATGAACAGTGCGAATACGACAGTCCTCTGCCAACCCCTATCGGAAAAAGCATCCGTATTGTTATGTAACGTAGAGATCGTATTCGTAGTTATCAATTACACTATAATTTCCGGCCTATTTCTACTCGTTAGCATCATTTTTAATACAATTTGAAGCGACAGTGTACAGATATACTTAATATTATATTATATTTGTCATACGAAATATTATGGAAAATAGTGAGTATAGGACTGTGGGGAATATAATGAAGCACTTTAAAAGGATAAATGGTAGGCACATAGCACAAATGAAGGATATCAACGAAGCTCATTCGTAATAATCCCGCGCCGCTCGCCGGAGACTCTCCCAATTTCCGGATGAGCCGCACCGAGCGTTTGCTGATTTGCCACCTCCGGCCGGGTGAGCCTCACGCCTCTAAACAATCAATAAACCTATTCTATGTCACATTTCCTAGTAATAAAATAACCCCGGACAGTTATCGGAAAACCCGTGTGGATGTTAAATTGTTGGTATTTCAACAATAGTCTTTATAATAATACATTATCTAAGAGTTGTAAAATTTTCCTATATCATTCTCCTCCTAACAAAATAACGCTAAGTAGCTTATGAAATAATAGCGATTTAACAAAATTCCAATGCTTTAGACCTAAAATTATTATTTCATATTTAGTTACAGTTAAAATAATTGATATATGATTAGTATTTTTATTTAAGGTTACCCAAATGAAGTTTCTTTGAGTGGATTTAATATCCCTTAGGTCTAACTTTCAGACTACGACATCCGGCGTCGGCGAAATTCTTTTGTGCTCTGACAGTTTATTACGGAACAAAGGATGACGATGTTTCAGTGGAGCCATGTTCCGAAATGTATAGATCATCAATTGTTAAAGTGAGTCGCGTCTCTACTATTACGCGATTTGGCAAAATTTTATTTTTGGAACTTGTTTACGACTAAATGAAATACATATATTTTTTTTATTAAAAGCCTCACCTTTACCCACAGTACTGTCTGATAAAAAGGAGGAGTTATCCTAAGATTGAGCACGCATATCAAAGACAACCTTGTTTAAGAGATTCCTAGGTTATGTGTTCGGAAATTTAACATTGAGATAGATGGTGAGGCAAACATAGACAAGAGCGAATAGGCAAACTACAGTTAAGCGACCTACTTCGTAGGCTACGCATATCGCTTCCCATGAGATAAGATTATAGTCAAATGGCAATTCAAAAAAGACATCGTTAATTTAATTGAATATTCCGGACATTGTTTAATTATTAGAATATGTAGTATATACTCGTGTCATTACGTGTGGGGTGAATTTATACAGATGCTACATGTATAAACAAAAGTGAGATAACTTAAACGCCTGCTTCTCCGTCTAATATCATTAGACAAGGTGCCCTCTGCGGAAGAAATAAGTCACCGCATTTGCTTTTTCTCTGAAGCATCGTTTCATCGATAGCATTGTGATCTTGCATGATCTCAACTTCGACTTTATTGGTGAACCATATATGTACTTGTACAACCTCTTCGGTAGAAGTCGAGGCTGTGTTTTAAGTAGAATCATTCTACTACACATACGATGTCGTAAAACTCGCCCGCTTGCTCAAAAGGTTAAATAAGTATTAACACCGCAATTACACCGCATTAACACCGCAAAGGTAATCATTCTAGATTACCTTTGCGGTGTTCTTCCATGAGTGGAAATAGGAGAAGCGCGTCGGGTCTGCAAGAATACTGTTGATACTCAGAGATGTTTACCTTCCACCTTAGGCTTATGAAACCTACGGCTTATAAAATTGTAACAAAAATTATTTCTTTAAAATCCCCTATACATATACCAAAAGTTTTGTTGCTTGTTTGCTGGTCCCTACTAAACAACAAAAAACAATTAAATAGTATGATTTCGTAACACTCGATGGCATTATGAAGTAATGGTTTTAATGCTATATGAGGCGAGTCGGAGCAAGGGTCAGCGAGTTAATTTGCGGAAACACGAAAAGGCCAGCCGGCAGTGCAGTGTGGACGGGCGCTAATAGATTGTGTTGAGCTCGCAACAACATGCTGGAGGATAACAAACGAGTGCTGTCACGCTCACGCAGCGGGCGGTCGTGTTCGTCGAGAGAATTAATGAGCGTCACCTCCCCGCGCCGCCGCCCGTGTTGGAACTACTGGCACCGCTACAATCATACTTACTGACGCTCCGCTGTGGCAAATAGTGCGCCCACATTTCAATTGCAAAAGCTTATAAATTTTAAAATTGAACATTTGCTTCATTAATATCAATTGTGACAGTACGCTGTGGCGAACTATGAATAGCAGTTATTAAAAGATTTGCTTCCAAAAATATGTAGCCGAATAATGTAAGAATGTAATGTGTCGAATGAACATTTTGATTCTATTTCGAAATTAAGCATAAACAGCATTGTAAAAGAAATACTTACCGTTTCATTGTTAGACTTAGCTTCCGCGCTGAATAAAAGAGTTGGGTAAACTAACGTGAAGATAAATCACGGCTTAAAGGAAACTTGATATTCCCTTAGTTGGATAGTGCGTAACGGAGTTGAAAAGTCTCCGAAAGTCCGCGAGGACTGTCTCGAAAAGATAAGTACTGGATTAGATATCTTACAGTAAATTTTCAAACAGAAACAAAAGGCGAAAATTTGTCATTCCCTATCTTATTATAACTTTACCTGTTTAATAGTAGCTAACCGCCGTTTACCATTCCAAAGTCGCAAAGTTATCGAAAGCGGTAACAGATAAATTTAAGACGATTCAAGGAACCATATTACTCTACTAGTAAGTGTTCAACTTATTTTTGCCAACTATTAAATAAATTTGTCTAACATATTTATGTTAGTCAACTTTATTGAATAGTCGGCAATTAGACTTTGAGTGTATTTACACTGCCTCGTAGCGCGAATGGTTGCAAGCGGGACTGCAGATTGAGAGGTCCTGGGTTCAAATCCAGCATGAGGCATTATTGGATTTTTCTAATTAAGATCTTCTAATAGTGGCTCTGTGTCTGGATTACTAACCAGTGCATGGCAATACGCTCACCACCTACTCCATAGTGGGACGCAAATGTAGCTGGTGAAACGTGGGCGGGTACTACATTAAAGGCATTATGTTACGTCTGATAATTCTAGTAATTCTCGTAATTCCAAATTTTTGAAATAAAATTGCTGTTGTGAAACAGGCATTACAGCAACTGATCAAGTAGATTATTGAAACTCGTAAGATGCCATCTTACACTTCCGGTATTTCCATATAAAACGTTATCTATTACTCTCATCTAGACATCGCATGACTCTTAAGAACGTACAAAACTTGTATCTATAGTTGTAGGTGAATGTTCAGTATCATAGCAACGCGCCGGCCGCTCAGAGGGCGCCGGAACACCAACTCATCGAGTCGCTCCGAGCACTCGCTGCGTGTCTCTGCCGCGTCCGTCTGCGCGTGCACGTCGCAGCACAGAGTATTAGCATCCTGGCCCGCAGCCCGCAATCCGCACGTCTCTCGTCTGCGCTCGTTTCATTTTCACGAAATGAGTTAATTTCGTTAAAAATTTAAACCGCTGTAGCCTGAACGACAAAGTGAATTTTTTCGCGGTAATTGCGACCTAATCTCTTTAGTAATTCCTAAACATATTTTAGTTCAGATTATTACTGTTACTCAATCAACTATACATCGTATGCTCAGGAATAAATGAGGCCAATGAAGGGACCAAGCCTGAAGGCATTTACATATGTATATAATTTTAAGCTACGCTAAGCTTAAGTGACGATCCTTCAAATTGTATTTAAAAGGTGCGTTATCAATTCTAGCTTTCAATTAAGATTATTAAAATTTTTATATCATCACGCCAGATACCATACTGAATGGGCAGAGACCAACAGTGCTAAGGATCTCAATCTTCACACACCCGATGAGCATCAACGACATTCACCACTTTCTTCATGCATGCGCGACTTCGGAGACGTCTGATACCGCGTCAGCCTGTATCTGTCCTGGTTTCTCAAAAAATGGGTCTAGGTTTTGATTGATAATATCAAAAAGTATTAGTACAACATGTTTTAATATTCAAAGAAGCAATATAATTGGATATACAATCGTTAAAACATTTTGTACATTTCACGTAAACTGTATTTTATAAGTAC
>DWEI01002841.1:0-13648 GCA_018245875.1 Mysoria ambigua | reverse complement strand
ATTCCGAATGGGATAAAGAGGGAACACCGAATGCTATATATCTATATTAAGGATAGTGGACCCCAGACGTGCTTGTACAACATACGTTTCCTCCCACGCACGTTTTCGGACTATTTATTATTGACATGATTAAGTCTTGTTGTATACCTGTGTATACCTGTATATAGTGTATTGTACCTGACTCTCCAACATGTCGCGTCCCGTGTCGGACACAAGAACGCGTCTATATCCAGCTCATACGTAACATCATAGCGTTTGTTGCGACCTTGATTGCGATCTGCGTCGTGCATCGGACATCGGGCCGGCGATAAATCACCGTCGTCCACCTCTGCCCGCACGCAGCGTCGACTGGCGTGATGTTCCGCATGTTGTTCATTAACACGTTATATCGCACGCTAATTATTTTTGCGTAGTGTGATGTTGATCGTTTGGCGATAGTGTATGTGATTGGAGCGTAAATTGTTACGTAGTAATTGTTGTGTTTGAACTGATCGGGCGTGCTCGGAATCAAAACATACGATTGATAGCTTAGTGGCTTACAATTCGGCCGTCCAGTCCGGGGTTTTTGATTCAAATACTAGTTTATAACTCTTTAATTCGTCAAACATTGTGTGTCTCAGTATTAGAATACTTTTTTTGCAAAACGAAAGGAAACTTTTAGTGTTTTTCTAAATGTTCTTTGAGACCCGTGAAGTTTCTAAAACGCTTGGTCGGGGTGAGACTCGTATCCGATATAAGATCCATAGTAGAGCCAATGATTATGATAACGTTCATTGATCATTGATATAAAATAATGCGATAGAAATTTACGTAATAACATTACGCTTGTGTTCACGGAAAAGATAGGCAGAAGAGTGTTGCAATCTATGTAGCATACATCCACGAGTCACCAGTAATGTTTAGATCTCAATATGCAATAGAGGATGAACTTTTTGCCATATACCGGGTACAAACCTAGACTGTAATCCATGGTTAGAAATTTGCACTAAAAATCTAACTCAGAAATATCCAATAGTATCTGACCCGGAATTGCAACCCAGGATCAAAACAATCACACAGATATTACACTGTTATAAATAAAATCTATCCATACTTCGACAGTACTCAAATTTGTGATAAAAACTATAATTGTTTGTAAGTGTACAAACATCAAGTGGTAACCAGAAAACACTAAATTTCAAATATCTCCAACTTTTCAAACCTGAATATCTCCTTGTATATTTATCAATCCGAATAAATCCGACGGCCATCACTAATTGGTACACATTAGATGTAGTGTGCGCCGATTTACGTAACACGCGGTCGCATGTGTCGGCAAACTCCGTGAAGTTTGTGTTCGGAGCGTGTAAATACGCCTGTGGAACGCTCACGATATTTTAGGATGACGACTGCACGTGTCCATTGTCACTCACTAACGAACCACTTTATTATTTTGGACCAGTACAAATTAAACAGAAAATATATTTTATTAGAGGATTACACTCGTGATATTATGCTACGACGTTTGTATCTTACATAACACTGAATAGTTAAGATGTTCACACAACTCACAAAGTAATCATTATATTGCATAAATATTACATGGCGTCAGTAAGAAACAAGACAATTTGACATCTAAGATAATTTACTTCTGGGTAATTGAGGTGAACCTCAATTTGCCATCTTCGCGGCAATCTATTTTAATAAAGCTTCAAATATTTACCGCATCGTTTAATATTGTAATATAAACATAATTGAGTTGTCCACCTAACTAAATAAAGAAATATATTAAATTGTGAACATAATTAAGTTTTTAATACATTTTATTTAGCTTGTACTACAGCGTAAATCTTGGTTAATGACTTTTAAAATGGTTATATACATATTTAATAACTGCCTGTCTTGTGGATGAAGACTTCGATGGTCGTGTTGGTCGCAACCGCGACTGTCGATCGGAAAGTCCCGAGTTTAAATTCTTGGCAGGGCACTACTAGAGTTCTCTAACTTAGATTTAGAATTGTAAGAGTGTTCTGCATTCCTTTGCCTACTTCTCCGGGGACTAAACAAAACATTCCCACGATTCACCAGTTACGTTTACGACCCATTATGGAACAGGTGGTGAGCCTATTGTCATGCATTGGGCCATATCTAGACTCTAAGCCACTACTAGAAAATTTTGTAGTATTCGACCCGGTAATCAAAGCGAGGCCTCCCGATCGACAGTCGCACCTGCGACCAACACGACCAACGAGGCAGTCAAAATATAGTGTAGTAATGGATACATGCCGGTGTCAGTCAAAAATGCGATCCAATGGAAACGCACGCGTGCGTTCCCTGCACGTGCCGTTTCGTTTTACAACTTTTTAATTTATGTGTCTCGAAACGACCCGTGCCGAATTTATTATTGGGGAAAGAATCACTTACAGGCCATAGCGGTCGCTCAAGTGTTATGTGGGATATTTGTAACGCGACGCCAAGATTTAGATCTGATCGCGTGGAACACCTATCACGTTTGAGATGCGAATCATATATTTATTGTACTATTTATTTTTTTGTACACTTAATTATGTGGATCATTTCTATTCACAAAAGCATTTAGAGAATTATTAGCGTTATATTTCGCATTCTTAGCGTTTTTGATATATTTGGAAAAAATCATTTCAAAAAAAGGTTTGCGAATACTTTATCCAAAAATTAATTGCAATTTTAAATTTATACTTCATTTATTACGTTTGCATAACCGTAACTGTCACTGAAATCAAAGTTTAATATAATACACCGGAATAACACTTTGTGAACACTTACATCGATAAATCAAAGTTTTATAAAGGTGTTCTTCGAAATTCGAACAACGCAAAAATTCAAGATAACAGACATAAAAAAGAAGCGATGAAAATGAACGTTGGCAATAAAGTAAATTAAACCTTCAACTCGAATTATATCTCGGACATTAAAATAAAACATTTTTTTTTTTAATATAAAAAACGACTCATGATTGCCATAACTCGATTTCTTCGAAAACGGAAGAAATATTAATATAAAGGATAATTAAACAATTGCTTTAAGGAAATATGTTTACAGCTGTGGCGCCAACATTTTTATGGAAGTAACAAAGACAGGTTTATGTTAAATATAACTTTTAAAATTTTGGCGGTCTTTCATATTAGAGACTGATTATGGAAGAAAACGAAAAGCTAAAGATTAGGCTCAGAGGCGTGCTATTTAAATGCTCTATGTACAGTAGTGAATGAAAACTGGTTAATTTTGATGTAAGTAGGTAAAATTAAAATTGCCCAGGAATTTTGTGCAATTTGTGGGACTATTGGTACTTATTAAAAACGCACTGTGGCTACGGACGGATCACTCTTGGACTTAAACAAGGATCAACTTAGCCTATGCTATGTACATCACGCTAATCAAATGGCCTTTTAAAAAACATTAAACATCAATATCTTTATAAGTCTAAAGTGAACAAATTTCTTCTCGACGCTTTCCAATTACAAATACCAACTATAGTATTTAAAGCTGTCGTCACTATTAGTTTTCATTATCAAGATTTCACCAGATCAAATTACACCTAAAGCATCTCATACGAATACTCCGTGTCATACGAATGTAACATTAATTACCCCTATTAAATTCATCAATAACAATAAACTTGTATGTCGAACATAATGTGTACGCGATAATGGGGTCAATCGGCTCCGCAATAAGGGCGATGATTGCATAAAAACGCAACGTATCGGCACGTATGTATATCAGCATTGTGCGAGGGGCTTGGCACATCGCCGCGATAGTTCAAGTTCGATGCATCCGCTCAGTGCCAAGGTCGGGGAGAGCGTGCGAGAGCTTACGAGAGCGTGCGTACCGAGTCTATCGGGGGTTTTGTTCACTGTGCGACAATAGGCTGGAGACCAGCGGGAGACCAGCAGCGCTGCCGTCGCCGTTGCTGCGACGCGGCGGTACTGAGTCTGATGTACGTTACAACGTTCACGCAATACAACTGAAGGTGATGTGCGATGCGTTTTCCAATTACCAAGAAGTTTCCAGAAGAAGCGAGGATTGAAAGCGAAACTCATTTGGAGGGATTGATTCATTTGAGATAAGATCTAAGTTCGACTCGTGTTGACTACCTGTTTGGGTGATTGGTTACAAACGCGATTACGGATCGAAAGGTCCTGGATTCAAATCGCGAGCAGGCTATTATTTGATTTTTCCAAGATAGATTTCTTATAAGAGGCTCAAGTCTGGATTTGTGCCCGGTGGTATATCACATCGTGCGTCGGTAACGTAAATGAGGGACGTGGTAGCAACCTCTGCCACCTGTTTGGAAATTAAAGGCGTAATATTATGTTCATTTCATTGTGCAAGGACCACAGTGAACATCTTCTAACAGGTAGATTGTAGGGTGTGCTTATCTTTATACAAGTAACCTATAATCTGCAGATTACGTAACATAGGTACTAAAAACTGGCAAGAACACTGAAAAAGTTTAGAATTAAGTATAAAAATATAATCACATTTTAATCACAATAATAAGTTCAAAGATCGAAAATAAACAACATTTGATGTTACTGAATAGTTGAAACAGTATTGCTATGAGAAAATAATAATAAATATACTATATGTTATAGTAACATTGGAGTTAAAATTAAACGCGACGAATATAAGCTGTTCCATCAGAGTAGGCCTTTGCCCAGCAAAGCGGAAGTAAAGCCTTGCGCCTGACAGCGTCTACACGAGAGCTGTCAACTTTAAATAGCTGGCATTTTGCTTATAAACGCGCGTTTAGCTACATTTTTTTTCAGGATGCTATACAAAATGTACGAGCACAAAAAATACTTTTTTTATGCATAGCACAGGTAAACAGGTGTAGGGACAATCACACAAGCCTTTTATGTTGCTATTGAAACTAGATTTTTTAAAATGTAACAGTGCATTCTATGCGTTTGCGTGGGAAGAAGTTCGAATGGCAAAAATATTAGTATCGAAGACATAATCGGACAATGCAGTCGCAGGTATAAGGTTATTAAATAAACTAAAAAAGCATGACAACTAGAAAACATAAATACGGGACTAAGTGAAATAGACAATCAATAAAAGCCCAGCAAATAAACAACAAAAGCTTATGAGGCTATCTCGTAAATTGGAAATGATATATTCATTTGAAATTCCAATATGCAGGAATTTAAAGTACAATCTAGGGAATTTTTAAAAGAATTGAATGTCGACGACGCGACTAGCAATGTTTTAGCAGAACTAAAAACCGACATGATAAATTTATTACGAACAGCCAACCAACAAGCGGCTAGACAAACAGCCCCAGAGCGATGCGAACGGGGCGTATTCAGATCAGGTCCATATCTAGGCTAGTCCGCCGCGTTACCACACCGTGGCGTTAGGTAACGACGCGGCGATAGTTTGTGATCTCGCGGTCGCGCAATGGACTGGGAAGGTCGTTCGGATGCCGAACTGATTCTGTGACCAGATTAATATAATAGGGAACATTGCGAAAGGCGGGTTCTGTTTGGTGATCTATTATGAACAATATCACTTAGCGTGTGAAGAGAGTGGTAAACATAGAAGCACACCACGTCAGTAAGGATAGCGATATATGGCACTCGGGGCTCTCTGTCTACCCGTTGAAAGACCTGGCGCAATAACATAATAAGAATATTTATGTAGATAAACCTAACATTTTTATAGTTCCAGTACCAACACAGACCGAATGACAATCGTCGGTACTATTCCCCAATAATTTACAATTCGCATCAATCTTTCTAATCATCTTGCCAATTGAGCATTTAATTGTTTTATTTATCATAAACAAAATACCAGAATATTGATCCCGTTACAAATTAAAACTGCGAAGTCGGGACTAAGTCGATTATGCGATACGACGGTAAAACGCAATGAATGCAAAGCTGCATTTTATAGTTGACGTTGTAATATGTTGAAAACATTCCCCGTCTGCCGGGTCCTTAGGCTCGCGTCCCGCACTAGTCAAAGCCTAACTGACGACAGCCGCGGCGCGTAAAGTAGCGATCTGCATACAAATGAAGCGGTCGGACGCCACGAGAACTGGATCCTGGCGACCAATGATATGTAAGATACGAGCATATTCATACACGAGCAATGTGCTACAGTTGTGACGCTGCGCCGCTGATGTTGAAACTGGTTTCACAAAATTCAATTCCTTCATTGTGTAATCGATTTCGGTAGGCACCTTATCAACGCCTGTATTATTCACTAGACGTAATATCGAATAATTTTTTATTCATATGAAGTCGAGCATAATTGAACCTTACATTGTATTACATTGTATTTTTAAATCTCAATGCAGATTGCAAAAAAGCAGATATCCAATCTAGATAGTTATCCAGATCCAGACATTGTCCAGATCTTCGATAGCGCAAAATAACTACGTCATCAACTTTTTTATAGTATTTCTCAGACGAGCTAATTGCTACTGCCGTAAAGTTTCCTCTTTACGGTTCGGAAATTGTCGCCGTTACTAAGTAGCATTTCGTATTCAGTATTACATTCGGCCTAAGAAAGAATACATGCATACGAATGAAGCAATTGAACGACGTGCCAACGGCGTCCGGTTAGTAAATAATAAACAGTATGGCAGTAAGTAACATTTTAGTACATTATACTATCCTATAACATGTTAGTAATTTGTATCATCCTACTGCTTTTTGTATTCACTATGGTAACTGTGAGTGAGGGTATAACGATATTAAGCTGCAAATATTACCTTCGCTTGGAATATTGGGAATCACATAGACTTACCAATACTAAGAAGTGACGTAATTTCAAATAATTGAAGTGACTTAACTTCAAATCAAGCATAGTGTAATTGATTATATTCGATTAGTTTACTTTATATGTGATGTAAAATAATCAATGATACAAATCAAAATACATGTTCAATATCAAAAGGATGGAACTTCTCGAAAATTACAGAACCTGGTATCCACAAAAGCTAAGTACGAGTCCCTGCCATACTTAATAGAAACTTTAAAACTAAATCTCACTAATGCTTATTCAAACGTTAGTTATTGTTTCCGTACCGTACGTTTCCGTTCCGTTTCCGTTCCGTTACGTACCGTACACTCTAACACCAACTTTGCGGTATATTTTTTTCTATCCGAAGAATTAATTTTTTTTTCACCGTCCTACCATTAGCAAACAATAAGGTCACCTTTAGTTTGCCTAATATTCAAATGCTCACAATATTATTACTAATATTTTATATGGTCTACAAATAAATAACGTCAAAAAAAGATTTATTGCTTGTGCACATATAATGTCCAATTAAAATATTTAGCGCGGACACGCGTGTCGTTGCTGTGACACTCGGTGACAAGTTCACATCAAACATTAGCGAATGGTGTGAAACTGGACGTGTCAACACTGGACACTGAATGCGGCAATAATTGTCAACGAGTTCAGGTCCTTGACTTCGCTGATTTCACGGCCATTCGCGAATATCACGGGTGTATAACACGCAGAAAGTGCCTAAGCTCGTTGTGATGACGTAATAGCGGGGTAGTACTAAGTACGCAGAAAGTAATTTAATTTTATAACATATAATACGTAACTTAAAGATCGCAAACGCGTGTTTATTGGTAACAGTTATTCTTGATACTGCAGGTACTTGAAACTGGTAGACCAAATGCCAAATTGATAACTGCGTGTTATAGCTTTTTAAATATGCTTCTAAGTACGTCCATAATATATGCAAATACGACAGACAAAAGAAAATGCGAAGTAAAATACATACCTATATAGCGTAGAGAAATATTGCATAGCAAAAGGCGGATTTAACTGGTAAAGACGTTAAAATGATGTTAAAACCATTTAGAACAAAATTAAGCAGACTATGTATGAAACTACTGCGTCCAATAGGTCAGCCGTTCTTACTTTCCCGCACCAAACGAACAATAAGTTTTAGTGCCTCACGTTCAAATGTATCGTTACGTAATGATACTTCGAATCGTGCTTATGAACTCGTCACATTCAGAGAGCAGAATAATAATAACAAAACGCCCATTAATGATGATGATATTTGACAGATTCCTTACACACTTCTATAGCGCGTATAGAACTCACACAGCGGAGGTCCAAAGAGCCCGGTCCGGAAATGTGCGGACGGGCCCTAAGACGTGATAGCCAAACAAATCGTGTGAAACAAACGCCTTATCTATTTGCTACAAGCGCCTGAACACGTCACGTGTGCCACCAAACGCCATAACCACCTTTATCCCAACGGTATAAGGAATAAAATCGCATCGAGATTCATCTTTATGTTATCTACGTATCAACCGGTGTGTCTATTATCCTAGATTGGACCTTATCTCGTAAAGTCAAAGTTCAAATCGCTGTGGTAAATATCAAGCACTCAGATACGGTCTCATCATCCTGTGGAGACGCTTTAAAGAAGCCTTTGATGCTTTTCAAGATATATGAAGATACCTCTTCACCGTACTTTCGCTCAGGCGTCAATTCAGGATCATTATAATTCCAGGAAGCTAGCGGTTTTTTAATATAAGAATTATTTTAAATGTAAACAAAATGTAATGTGATTTGTATTTATTTATAAAACAAAATTATAATCTAGAAAATGTCTTACATACCTGACGTATTTCTTATGCATTCTTCACTCTCTTTATACATTCATTGATTCTTTACTCATTAATACATTTATAAAAATATCATGTATTTTTGTTTATAAGCGTCTGAGTAGTCATCAGAGATTTTGAGAAGAATATTGTAAACACTCACACATCAATTAAAAGTAGTAATAATTATCTAAAAAAATAATTGGAAACGAACTGATACGTCATTTGTTCCGTGGAAATCGAACCTGCAACCATTGGCTCTGCGGTCCAATCAAATTAACACAGTGCTCCATAAAATCCCAGTCCACAAGCCGTCCGTGCGTGGACTTGCTGAAATCAGTCCTGACCACACACAGCGCTGACGGACCGCTGACCGCTAGTGTCGGTATCAGCGCCGACGGCTAATGAATAGTTAAATATCAGCACTGATTAAGTGCACCTTTCGATCCAATTATCCGGTCTAATTGTGCGTAGACATCAATTACAGCCGACTTGATGCGGACAGACGTACGCACGACCGGAATACTGCACACTCACGGCCAGACTATTATTGGTGAGCGAAGCTTGAATAGTCCTGCCTTCGTTCCGAAGAGCGGGCGAAGTACTATTGGGCCTGTCTAAGTTAACATTCCCAGTGTAGTCTCGACTGAGTCTGGTGCATGTCAATGGGCTCTCTCCCTATTATTAGGTACGGATAATGCGATATCAACCCTTTGTCGTTCCACTGTTGGAACATGAGTCTTCTCTTAGAATGAGAGAAGACCCGTGTTCTGCCACGCTGACTACCATGCTGGCCAAGTGCGGGTTGGCAGACTTCACACACCTTAGAGAACAGTTTTTTTTTAAACTCTAAATTATGCAGGTTTCCTCACGATGTTTTCCTTCACCGTTATAGCAAGTGATATTTAAACTTAAAACGCACATTTTTAAAGAGGTGCGCGCCACAGATTTGAACCCGGTGTCCCGGAGTGAGAGGGCTAGGTATTTCGAGAAACACAAACATGATGTTCTGTAATATTACCCTATCTAATGTGTATAAAATACCCTCAAAGCGCTCAAGATCTGATAACGACCTAAGCAGATTCTCGCTGACATCCGAAGTGCTACTTCTCCTTGGGTAAACAACCCTTCAGTCGGCTATAGCGCGCTGAATGGAGTCTCAAGCGTCGGCCAGCCAAGCCAGCGATACTCCAATAAGATCAGATAACCCTGAAGTAATACTCGAGAGATCGAACAGAAATAAGAATATAAAAGGTATAATTTGATAGTAAAAAAATAATCCACAGGTCCTGGATTCAAACCTCGAAACCTAAACATAACTGGAGAAACGTGAGAGTATACTATACCCCTCTACCTTTCTTTTCGAATATTATACGCGTGATATTACGTAGAAATATAAACAATGTATAAATAGGTAAGACTAACCTGTTGGAGTAATGGTTTATGCACCTAATAGGACCAAGAGTTTAGGGTTAGTTTCCTAATAGGCATAAAATATTTGTGATAAACAAATACATATGTTTGTTATGTACACAATATTACGTCTGCACCAATTTAGGCAATAACAAAAACAGGCCGTACGTACGTAACATTAAGGCCCTGAATGGCCATTTTGAACTTCCACCAGTACAAAAAGGATATTGTGTCTTTAAAAGTACACATAAAAGTATAATTTTAATCAATTTCAACACCACCATCAATGTCGTATAAAGAAACAATTCGACAAGGAATTAACACAAAACAGCGTGTTCATTGTAATTGTTCAAATTTGGAATTACAAGATCGTGAAATTTCAATATTGAAATGTCAACTGTGATACAAAATTTTTTGTCTTTTGTCACGTTAATTACGATCAACGGATTTGTATTGCGATGAAAAATAAGAACATGTAAAATAATTGTAAAGAACGTATATCAAAAATGATTATTTGTTCATTACTACAATTTCAAATGTTGCTATGGTAAATTATGTGTATAATGTTTTTACAAGCAAAAACTTAAACGACTTAAATTAAATAAGAAAACTTGAAAAAAACATTACGAATTGTATATCCAAACAGTAATACTATTTGTATCTATGAATTAAAAAATCTATAACCGGTCCATGTCTGACTGCACACTGGTGTTCATCATCATTATAATGACAATAATAATTTAATGTGATCGTAAACCTCTCTTCATTTACTTTTAATAGTTAATCGCCCATAGTCTAACAACGGGATCGGCTCGCCGTTGTCGATACAAAATTAAGGGCAAGTCAATAACAATTTCAATTAGTGTTTATTTATAAAGAAAACAACTTTCGAATGGTTCTGATAAGTTTATCGGAGGGCTGTTGTGACCAGGAAACTCTTGTAGTATTTTATAAAAATAAACCAAAATTACAGGCGAATTGTTGTTTTTAAATATTGTGATATCCTGCAATACTAAGATAATATAAATAAATATCAGGTAAGCCCTAAGGTAAGCCGCTCACTTTAACACTGGTCTGCGTATACGAACACAGTGATAAGGAAGATCAGGTTTATAAGAATGGAAAACAAATAAAGGTAAAAATAAAGGCGTAGTAACGACAATAATAACGTTGTACAAACTTATTGTACGAAAAAAAAAACAAATTTAAACCATTTACAATTCGAAAACGTTCAGTCGTACATTTTCTCAGAAATCATTAAAATATTTTATTTTTGTGCCCACTTGCGCCCACATATTTTCTACCGCCCGTCAAAATAACACGCGGCAAATAGACAAATGTTTTTACAGCGACGGAATTATGACACAACTCAACTATGACAGAAATGTATGATTGTACAGTAGTCTGACACATTAATATTACAAAATTTACATTGAAAATCCGGGCAATATTTTGTATGTGTTATTCACCATCATCGTGAGCCTGTCTAAGTTCACTGCCTGACAAAGGCTTCCCTTGAGACGTCTTTGGCCAAAAACTTCACGCTGGGCATGTGGCTTGCGGATCGCAAGGAACGCATGTATTTAACACAGAAATTACCGGGCACTTGTCAAAGCCTAAAACAGTTATTTGAGCATTAAACACACGACAAAAATGACGACACGACAAAAAAGCTGTTCGGCACTAGGTAATTACTACAATGTTTCATCAAACGCGACCTACCTCACATATTATTGTGTTGTGATCGTAATAAAGTAATCGAAGTCTTAATAAATACCCGATTATTCGTTGTCGATTTAGACTTTTTTTATATTATCAAAGGTAGTGTGTTTAATTCGAATAGTTATTGAAATGAGAGGGACATATAAAAATTTACAGAAAAATGTTTTATTTAATGGAAAATACATAATGTATTCATTTATTTATATAATGTATTTTTCGGTATCGATACACGCCTAGAATCTACGCATGAAATCCGCTGAACGGCGCTACAGTGGCGGGCATAGAAGAAGCGTAGATACTTATTTTTCACTCTAGTCAAGAATTTCTTGTTTTTTAAAATTGAAATTCAACAAGTCTCCATCTGTCCTTAAACTTGAGATTAATATTAAGTTAGATTATTTTCTAAATGAGTTTTTTATTAACAGCGTTAATATAAAACTTACACTTTTACATTTAATTTTACACTTACATTTAATGAATGTTAGAGTCATTTGAAATTTCTATCTTCAAACAAATAAAATAATTCAAAATCAAGAAATTTTAAAGCTGGCTGGTTAGCAGTCTACTTTCGCATTGAAAATGAAACCGAAAAAGTTCTGGTTTTTACACATTTTTTCACTTCTCTTTTACGGCGTGCACAAAGCAGTTTTGAAAAAAAATCGCGAGTGACGCTTTCGCGATAAAACGAACGAAACGGGTCAGCAGCGTGTCGCTTGGATACAGCCGAGTACTCGACAATACAGCGGCCAGCGCTTCTCAAACCGAGCCTATGGGCGAATATTAAAATATTGACCTTAAATAGTGTGTCAAATATTAAAATATTGGTTACAAATTTTACTAAGTAAACACTTAATTGGTAATTTTTTCGTCGGATTTATTCCTTTTTATACGTTTACAATAGAACAATACATATCAAAATTGTTTTTATTATATTTTTTCTACATAATAAGTTATGATAGCATAAATATTGAAAAATTATTTCTTAATAAATATATTTCTTTACACACGCATGATTAGTGAATAACAAATAACAGCGTGTGTAAATACATAGTGGATATAAACATAAAAGAAAACATAAAGTGCTTTGTTACCGAATCCCTGGCGATGTATTTAAGGCTGCGAATGTCGATTTCGAAATTGCGTCGTTGCAGTGTAAAGTATGACTCGGTTGCACCTCAGAGTTAAAACGACTGTGTTTGAAAAAGTTCGTCCTCTTTAAATACTAGCAAATGGCTACGTAACATTTTAGGTTATAGTGAACGCTCATTTGAGTTACGTTTAAACTATAGCGAAATCTATCTCCAGCGAAGGCCTTTATTTGAGCGTTCGCCAGATGGATTGAGAAGCGCTGCCCTAAGCCACTACCTACCGTGTCGACAGGCGTATCTTGAAATGAACCAACAACAGTAACGTGTAACGGTTCTCAACGCGTAATTAACCCGACGGTGGTCGCGTCGCCGCGGCACACGTTTTGATTTCAACTGCCAATTGTAATGTCGTATTTCTGGTTAGATTTGAATGTGGAATGAAACATTCTGATGATAAATGGGAATGTATTACAATCGTTGTACCTACCTCTTTGGGGATTACAGGCGTTTAAGTTGTTGCTTATATTTGATATCCCGTGCCTGGATATTAAAAATGATGTAGGTGGCGACTGCACCTGGCGCTAAGCATGAACTAGAGCCGCGGCTGTCTACGGTCAGCAACGAAGGAGGTGCGAGAAAGAAGCGTAGGGTTTGCAGATAAAACCCCTCTGGAAACGCTTATTTCCAGCAGTGGTCACAAATAGAATGATAACAATTTAAATTATTATTATTATTATAAATCGCTTTTAAAGTCTCCGGGCCAAGTGTCAGCAACGAATGATTCTATCATGATCTGTAGTTGCGGTAATTACGTTCAAT
>DWEI01002840.1:0-13648 GCA_018245875.1 Mysoria ambigua | reverse complement strand
CGACCCGGGAATCGAACCCGGGACCTTTCGATCGGCAGTCGCATCTGCAACCAACACGACCAACGAGGCAGTCAATATTAATATTAATATTTAAGTTATTATAATAAAACAAATTCACCAGAAAATATACAGATTCGCCAGAAACAATAGAATCTCCGTAGAACTTACCACGACAATTTTGATGGGGCTGTTGAGCACCCCTTCCAAGGAGAGGATGAGGATGAAGGGCATGTAGGTGGCGAGCACACCCAGCCCCGTGCACACGGCCGCGAAACTCGCCGCCTTGAACATCTTCGACATCATGTAGCTGGCAACAGGGGTATAGTTTATTGAATACTTAAATTAGGTATGCGCTCTTGGAGCTTTTGCTTCGTTGTAATATATAGCTATGCTGACATATTTCTGCATAGTATAAGAAGAATCTAAAACTACACGCACCTTAACTTGCACGTCTATAGTCACCATTCTTTAAAAGTCATGAATTTTAACCGTGTCTTATGCGATATGAATTTGGAGAATGGTTCAGTGAATAACTCCATTTGGTAAATTTGATACCTGCCAAGTTCCTGTCAAACCGGTTTACCCGTGAATTCTATTAAAGGTTCTAGTGATGTGCAAATGAGCATATTAACTAATTAAAAGCATATTAAAAAAGGTTTATGTGCACACAAACATATCAAAATATAGACAAGCTTATTCCTGAGTGTGTGGATATTTCGTAAATGTTGTGAATGCTACAAAATGCTGCGAATAGAGTAGACAGTATACTAGTGTTCCTACCAGAACGTCATGACGGAGAAGCCATACACGAAGAGCAGAGTGAAGACGAGCCCGGGGTCGCTGCGCGGCAGCACGCCGCCCAGCGTCAGCACGGCGGCCATCGCGGCCACCGTGAGCGTCATCTCGACGGACGACACGAGGAACCAGGACAGCGTGTGGTAGCGCAGCTTCACCCCCATTATGGACATTAACTGCGAACGGGGCACGGAAGGTCACGCCTCTAGCCATAGGAGTGTCCTTCACTCACGTTTCGACAGTTACATTTACGCCACAGTATGGAATAGGTTGTAGATAAGTTTGTTGCCATGCCCGGACACATATCCAGTTGCCGACTCCGGGCCGCTATTAGAAAATCAAAGTTAGTAAAATCCAATAGTGGCCGACCTGGGATTTGAATCCAGGAACCCTTGATCGCCAGTCTACTTTATTGCTTAAATTACGTATCACATTCGGAGACAACACACACCATAGTATTCCCGGATTCCTTGTCGGCCACGATGAACCTCACGGCCGACGTGACGGTGAACAGCATGGAGAAGAAGAACGCCACCATCAGCGCCTGCGTCTCGTACAGCGTCGTTTGGAAACTGTGCGTGGGAAAGTATTGGTTTTTGAACTTTAAACAAAATGTATACAGATTGTCTTCGAGAAGCTTACTCCTAATAAATCCATGTACGAGTAGAGGTACATCTTATGTGGGGTCATAATGAACATAATTGATAGTAATGGGTACCATCTTACATCTTGACCTAAGATTTCGGTCTCGAGTTAACGTAATAAGACTGTTATACTGCAGACGAACCTGTCCTTAAAAATCGACACGAGCGAACACCTACCTGTTAATGAGAAAAATCAGGGCTAGCTGCTAATTATTCCCTAGAAACATTACAGGTATGATGAAATGTTTTCAAGAGCGACCAGTCATAAAAATGTCCATCTATAATTGTAATGATTGAATTTTTAGAATATCACATGTGACATCTGATATTAGGGTCACCAGAATTAGGAAATGCATGCGAATAATAACTAAAGGCAAAATTATCAAAAGCAACAAAACTTTTTAATTTGTATTTATATATTTATATTTTGTATTGAATTCCATCTCAATTATTTTTAACATCAATTATACTCACAAGTCCTTCCTGTAACAGGGATACGGTATCTGTTGGGTGTACACCGCCAAGTCCGCTTGGTCCGGTGTCTCCCTCTCCTGGGCCCCTGTGGCGTGGTCTGACGACAACTCTATAATCGCTCTGTCTATGATGTCTTGTATCTGCACGAAGCCGCGGAAGTATCGCATGTCCTCCAGGAAACTTGATTCAGGGCCCGGTATCCACAGACTGAAAAGTATTAATCTATTAAAAAAAAACAAATATAAAATGGTCTATTTCACCAGGTCGCCTGTCCAGTGGTCAATGACCAATAACGTTACAAGGTTATAGATTCAATTCGGAACCAGGACACATATTTGTAATTTGAACAAGAGTATGTATCCCGTGTTGTGCTTAATATATTAATTTATGCAGAAATGTCATTTCAGGACTGAGTAGACTGGCAGGCGCTGGCATCGCGGCCCGGCAGCACTAGTGTGGGCCCATGCTGCCCGCCGCAGCACACTAGCCGGTGCCAGAAGCTGAGCTCTGCCATCCCCAACACGTATGCCCAGCGGGGAATTATGGGTCTAACCTTTCAAGCGCAATAGGCTGCTAATGATATAATTTATGAGGAGTATGACTCTGACAGAAAGTGATATGCCCATATTGTATTCAGATGTTCGTGTGCGAAATCGTCGCGACGTAATGTCCCAACTCCGAAAACATCTTGTAGTACGAGCATATCATCATTCCAGGTAATAAAGAAACCATCATATATATGTATCATTGCGATAACCAACGTACTAGTTTCTGATTCGCTTGGTGGTGGGCGCGTTGTCGATGTCCATCCTGATCTTGTACTGCACGTCGGGCGGCAGCGCGCCGCCGCCGCCCGCGCTCAGGAACACGAGGCCTGCCGTCAGATATAGGCACTAGGTGAGACATAGCTGACGCTGAACCACAAAGTACAGTCCAGTACGTATTAGTAGTAAAGAAAGGTAATTAGAAAAAAGTACTGGATATTGAGTTATTAGTGTGCCTTTGTACCTACAGGCACATAATACATTAAGGTCCAGCTTATGTACACCCAAGTTTAATTATTATTAATATATCATTTATCCAGGACCCGCACGGTGTAGGTTGTGAGAACAGGGAGCTTAAAATGAACTTATACTACCAATTCCTGTAATGTTGATATGTTAACGGAGAAACGTTCACCTGCTGAGAACTCATTGACCCTCGTGAGCCGGCCCGCCGCCAGCTTCAGCTCGTCCTCATCCTTCACGGCATGAAATCTATCCAAGTTGATACAGCGCAACAGTTGTGATAGTTTTGTGAGCATGTTTTTGTAACCCTGAAATTTTTACTTAAAATTAATCAATGCTGGACCATAGACGGACTCGTCGGTCGTGCGGTTGCAAGTACTACTACTAATCGAGATGTCCTAGGTTCGAATTCTAGGTCTAAAGTTCTATGTTGATATTCCTAATAGTGGCTCGTAGTCTAGATTTGTGCCTGTTTTAAAGTAAACATTGTAAAGATAAATGGGACGTGGACACCTCGCCTCCTTCCCTTATTGGCGCCACGGCACCCGGTTCCGAGAACCACCAGGACAGAAGGCGACCTGTCACCAAATTGGCGTCCAGTCTATGCTAAAATAATATAGAATGTCGATGTTGGATCTTTCTCACAATTGTGATGGTAAAAACTTTAAGATTCTTCAGAATCGAATCTTTAAGGAGTAGGATTCTTCGAAATTAACAGAGTTTTACTTGCAGTGTATGCATTTATTCGTATAAAACAACATTTGTACGTAAAAAATATAAATTTACAAGTTTTCTCACCACAATATCTCCCAATCCGTCGAATAGCTCATTGACGTCCACTTGTCTAATCTCAGAGTCTCCTAACAAACTTTTCCTCAGCTCTGCGAACTGCGGGGAGGTGACAAGCGTCGCGAGTGCCGCCACGGCTTCCCTGTGCGCGTTCAGCTTCTCGATGGAGGAGAATGCGTTTGCGAAGGAGTGGATCAGGTCGGCCAGCTTGGCAACCGGCGCAAACGTGGTGTTGGCCTACAAATTGCATAAATACGACAGAGCATTGAGATCCCATTGTGCGTGGCGTCCCAGGTCCAAGAGTAGGATGATAATAGTGCAAAAAAATATTGTACGTAAACCTACACAAGTTCACCGTAATGTCCTCTGAAGTGAATCGAAGATCGTCACAAGCAACTTCTACTGACCTTCTCAATAATTCTCCTGACGGCGGGTGTGTCCGGCGTGTACAGTATCTTGCCGACGACGAGCGGCTTGGCGAAGCTCCACACGATCTTCCCGCCCTTCATTTGGATTATATCCGTGTACAGGGACCGGCAGAAATCCGCTGCAAACATGTTTATGACGTGTACAACCGAGTCCAGTGAAGTATTGCTATGCCTAAAATGGTGGTCTAATGATAAAGAATGGAGATGCTAAGTAGAGTAAGGCTTAAGTCTTGTAAATGTATATTGGAGTGCAGTAGAAGTGGTAGCACTGACTGGGCAGGGCGTCCAGCTGCGCCTGGTCGGCCTGGCCCGCCGAGTCCTGCGAGCTGGCGATGAGCTTGTAGTAGCGGCTCACGTCCATGTCGAAGGGCTTGCCGCACAGCAGCCGCCCCGCGTCGCTCATGAAGCTGGACGCTGACGAACACGTTTGTACATGTAGTAGTAGTAGTAGTAGTAGTAGTAGTAGTAGTAGTAGTAACGAAGTAATCAGGAACAGGAAAGAAAATAATAAAAGTTCACAGAAAAGAAGAGCTACTTCTATTTCACTTTAACTGAGTGTTATTTCTTAGTGTTGTTTCATGCGGGATTAGTATCAGGCCTCTACATTGTAGCACTCAGAATAGCTTAAATGAAATAACTGGTTAGATATTTATAATGATGTGATATAAAATCATTTAGAAAGTAAACTATTTTGAGTTTAAATAGAATAAAGATTAAGTTTATGAAACTATCAACACAAAACATCAAAATGTTTATAAGCACTAATCCGGATATAACATAAATATCTCAGGAGTGTTTCGTTTTGTAAGGAAAAGTTTTTCAACTCACAGGATATGAAGGCATTGACAGAACTGCTGTTCTTAAACTTCTGCAAGAGGGGCTCCGCGGACAGCGCGTCGGATAAATCGCCGAACTTCCCCTGCACGGTCGGCAGCACCGCCGCTATGTCCGAGAAGCTCTCCAACACTCTATCGCCCTCGGCCCGTGAGAGGGTCGACGCCGCGAACAGATGCGATAGCACAGTCGCTTTCACCTGGAAAAGTATTATAGATAATAAATAAAACAAGACGAATTTATCTGTCGAGGGATTTCAAGAATCTGTCTTAATCAAATAAATCTGATACGAGCTAATGAAGGAGAAATCTTTGTGATCGGCGTTCGTGTATGTCGGCCGCACACGTAGCACGACACGTTTGTAAGGATAAAGATAATCAGCGCTCGGTGCTTTCCGCCCATCCCGTACGAAGCTTGTCGTGATACTGATAAACACTGTAATAGTCATAAATAATTTTCCCCACAAAAATGTTTGACTGGGACGAAGAGGCCATTGAACTAACTTTTAACAAAACACAGACCTTATCCAGTATCAAGGTGAAGTTAAGGTTCTCCAGCAGCACGGGCAGTATCTCCTTCGCCTGCTCGTCGCCGAGGCCGCAGAACTGCTCTGCCACGGCCCCGTACACGTCGTCCAGCGTCACCACGTCCACGTTCCCCGGGATGATGACTTTAGACATGTCCTCCACTTGACACACAAAGTCCTCGATGTGGTACGAACCTTGCTTAGGTGCGAAGACCTGATGTATAAATTGGTTGATGATAATTACATTTCTATAAGTGTTTAAATTTAGTAATACATTGTATTTCACCAAGTTTTAAATACGAATTAGGGTAACAGATGTTTCAGTGTCTATGGGTAGGTATTTATATGCACTTTCATTTCACAGTGTAATACTAAAAGGGTGTTAAGTACAGCAACAATATGTTAAGACGATAGTGTTTGCAACTAGGCGATACAGCTGCCATCTGTTCAATAACAATGGTGGAGATGTTGGCTCTGTGTGAAACGAGCGTCACTTGATGTGGCGAGGGAGAGATAGGGGCGCGGGGCGCGCGGCGGGGGGCGGGGCGGGGCGCGGCGCGGCGCGTACCGGCGCCAGCTGCAGGCGGCCGGCGCGCAGGCGCGGCGCCGCCACCGACCAGAAGTTGGTGTTGTTGAGGCCGCGCGCGCCCAGCACCGCCTCCAGCCGCTCGCCGCCCGGGAACAGCTCCCACACCGGCACTGCACGCGCCGACGAGTTTAGGTCAGTTACGATATAAATGCAACAACTGATTGGATAAAATTATTTCAAACCATATTTCTTTTGGCATGTTTGGAAAAATATGATGATAGATTTTTTACGATACGCGCGCACACCGTGGTACAAAATTGATACCACCAAGTTAGCAAGTAAATATCTAAGTTAATCTTACTCGTATGCAGAAGAGACTGCCAACAAAGTAAAAGGAAGGTCACTTGCAATGTACATATGTTTTCTAGTATTTCTTATTATAAAACACGTGTTGCATGTCAATATGAATAATTGAATATTACAATAATATTTTTTATATTATAAAGCTTGTACGTTTATAGCTTTGAGGTTAAAGGTTAATCCACTGCAGTCCACTGTTGGATATTATCCATCCTTATCCAAATTAAAACTTATTACAAGTTGTGTATAAATAAATTGAGTAAAAATTTAAAGGTTTAAATTTTAGTAGCACGCATGTAACAAGTATTACTTCATACGTGCGTACATAAGTACACACAGAGACACACACGCACATGCGCAAGCGCAGGCGCACACACACACTCTCGCACACGTCTTCTATCGCTAGAGGCGTCATTAGAGACACAACGTCCGGTCGTCTCTCGTTTCATACTTCGATACCGTACAAAACTATTACCCTTGACATCATCTTCTAGCAAGTAATTCTTGTATTCGCTGAGTACGGTCAAACCAGCAGCCAGCGCGTTTATATCATACTCCAGAAGTGTTCCCGCGAGGATCGGCCGCAACTGCTGCAGTATACTTCTTAGACTGTAACAGAGGACATGGCGGCTTAGTGATGGCCACCGGTACGGCTCCTCGATCAACTATCAATATACCGGGCGTCGAAGATTTCCTTCATGAAAATCAACTGCAACGGATCCAGATACCACTAAGATACGTTTTAGCGTTAGTTAGCGCACCAACGCACAGCGAGCACCCATCGGACGTTTATTATAGGAATTATAGGTATTTTAGGCTGTTTAAACATTTACAGGATTTTATTATAAGAATTTTGGACTTTCTCTAAAGTTTAAACTGAACGTTTGCATAAGTACCGGAGTTATCAAAGCGCACGCTTCAAAACGGAATAATTATTGGATCGTATTTTCTCTTTATATACGTTAGATTACAATAAAATACCTACCTATAACGTACACTTTCCAACGACTCATCCATCAGTAACTCCATCACAAGGTTGAGCGAGGGAGTCAGTTCGCCGTTCACCACTCCATCCAAGTCAGCCTTACTAGCGACTCCCAAAATCCTGCCCAAGTCCGCCAGAAGCTCTTCTTCATGCTTCAAGATGTTCGAAATGAAGTCAAATCGCCAGAATTTCTCGGTTTGCAAATTTGGCAACTGGAAGATAATAAAGTATATAGTACTATTCGAATTAATCAAATTGCCTCGTCAGTGCTGGTATTTTGAAGCAGAATGATCGATCATCCTGTGTACTGGCGAAATAAATATTGAAATACTATATACATATGTAAGACTTACATCTTCTTCGACTAACGTTCTGTTAATGCTGTCATCTACAGCAGCGATGATGTCATCACAATTGTACTCCTGACATATTGCAGTCCAGTTGAAATGTTTCAGCTTTAGATCCTCATTGGTAGGTCTGAGATCTCTCACCTACGGTATTATTATCATGAAATAATTATAAACCAACCTAAGAAACAATGTGCCCTTAAATAAGAGTGTTCTAAATGGCCACTAATAGCCATGGGTCTTCTCTGAGAATGAGAAGGATTAAGACCATAGTAAAACTTATACCTTTCTTAAATTTACTTCAGCATTCTCTATGTCGTTAGCGATCTCCTTGACCCCGACAATCTTCATCACAGCATTGGAGATATCGTGTTTAGGCTTCACATAGTTCTTCAGCAAACCTTCCACTTCTAGGTTGTGGGCCACAGACGAGTGCAATTCCTTGAAGTACTTCAATTCCTTGAAACCAGCCACTTCTTGTAGGTGCGGTAACTCCGCTCTGAATAATCTTATTGTCCGAACAAGAACTTGAGCAAACCTGGGAAGAAGTTGATATTACCATATAAACCTACCAATGAAAAAAATGCTTCAAGTGGATTTGTTGATGGTTGCCGCGTTACTCCTACGTAAGTTTTATTTTTGGCCCCGCTGCTAAACTTTGTCACACTCAGCCAAAACAAAGTGTTACGAATTAAAAATTTGTGACAATCAGTAAATACTTACAAAGTTGCATTCCCTATAGCATTATCTGTAATATTGCTATTTAAACACTGCGCTATTTTGCTTGCATCGCTGTTAACGTCTTCCAAGAGGTGCAGCTTCACCAGTTCCAAAAACTCTACCATAGACTTGTTTAGCTCGTATTTGGTGTAGTTGCGAGTGGAAATGAGCTGCAAATTTTAAAATTTACGGATTAGTAGTATTTGGATACTATGTTGAACGTGATATGTAACGCTATTGATTAGTTCTCAGTATCTCCCCATCTCTCTGTTTGTTCCAGTACCATTAGGTCATTGACAGTCGCAGTAACTATAAATGACTAACATATGGCGTGGGTAAATGACGAACATATGACCTCAAGTCATGGAGCCTACTAATAAAATTCGTAGTTCTCCATCTAGCTTACCTCACTAATAGCCATGTCCCAATGGAAGTCGTTCTTCAGCGTGTAGTGGATCTCGTCGAGAGTCATCTGGTCGATGTGGCAGAACAGACTGTCATACTCTTGCTTCTTGTACAACTGTAGGTTTATTTGTTTGAACCAGGTCGTGAGTTGCGAACAGAGAGTGCAGTCGCTGGAAAAATTCATCATCAACATGATCATCATCAGCCTATCACAGTCCACTGCTGGACATAGGCCTCCCCCAAAGAGCGCCATTGCGCCCTGTCGTCGGCTTGCTGCATCCAGCTCCTGCCTGCAGCCTTTTGCAGATCATCATCCCACCTAGCCGGAGGGCGTCCTACACTACGTTTGCCGAGCCGCGGTCTCCACTCCAAGACTCGCCTACTCCACCTATCGTCAGTTCGTCGGCAGACGTGACCAGCTCATTGCTACTTCAACGTGCTATGTTATATCGATGACTTTCGTTCTTTGTCGGGTAGTTTCATTCCTGACCCTATCCTTCAGAGAAACTCCGAGCATAGCTCGCTCCATAGCACATTGAGCGGTTTGAAAAAAATATTTTACTTTAGTTTAATATAAGATACGAGATATTTTTTTAAATTCTCGATTTCATCAATTTCACGTTCTCTCTTAGTCCAATGGTCAATCTTAGTCAATGATGGACATAGATTTTTCCAAACTTGGTATTTTTCCATAAGTTTTTGTTGACATAAATGAAGAATTTTGAACCAAAACAGGCTTTCTGGTCTCCTCTGCTCGCTAGCAGACAGACATTTGTTCAGCAGTAGGCTTTGATACAGGCTAACAAAAAACCGCCTGAATTTTGCTAGCTAGTTTAGGTTTAGAAAATATTGAGAGATAGCAATTAAGCCATATTTATTTATCACTCCTTTAAAAATTACATTTTTCTAACGCCAACATAACCATATAGCACAAATACGTGTATATCTATTATTAGATAAGGACCTCCTTCAAACAACACTATTAGTCGTTCACTAACCTATTATTCAGGAAAAGAGTACCAGCATCCACTAAATTGCCAAGAATACCAAAGGATATCTTAGTCAGGGTGTCCTTGGACAGCAAATTAACAACGTTCTTCCTCAACTGAGCGATGTTTTCGTCAGTGATCCATTTCGGTCGCATCGGCTCCTTCGGGCCGCGCCTCATTTGTAACAGTTTTGTCTCAGTATCGCTCAAGTCCTTGGAGATGGCCGTGTAATCCACTTCCGTAGAAAGTTTGAGTTCACCCACGTAACCCTTGGATAATAATATTATATTTTATTTACTAATATTAGATATTATTATTAATATTAGAGTTTAGCGATGTGTATTAGAGTTTAGAGATAGCGATACTAATATTACATTAGAGTTTAGGGATGTTATGGTCTTAGGATATATTTATATTACTAGTTAAGAGATGTATATGAAACTTATATAAAATATATTTTTTTAAAGACGTTTAACACTTCACTTAAAGACGTATACATTTTAATTTAATTTATTAATTAAATACAAATAACCGTTACGTGCAGCGGAGGCAAATCTGTTGACGCTGTGACTGGTAAAGATTACAATTTATTCACTTTACATTCACCAGCAATTTCAGATTATAACTACATACATGTACAATTGTTAAAGTATATGCAATAGTATTTTATTCAAATGAATGGTATGGAAATGGTTTACTTAAAAATACGTATATAAAATACAATATATACATCACCTTACCTTCTCATATTATATAGTCTTAACGGTATTATGTAATTTAACAACAGGTAATCGCAAATGCATCATTTGGAATTACTAAAAAACGTAACCTCTATATGGTCACATCCTGGAAACACAAAGCATCCATACCTGGGAAGCAAATAACAAGGGCGGGATCTCCCTGACGAGCTCCGTGTCGCCGCTGCACGCCTGCTGTTTGAGAGCCGACAGCATTCCCGTGCCGTCGGGCACGTAGTCCTTCAGCGTCACGTTGGGGCGGCAGAACGCCTCCGAGCTGTTGACGTTCATGTCTCTAAGAAGACGCACCAACTGGAATGGAGTTATTACGAGTGTTTAATGTGGAATAAAAAGGAATTAGTAGCCATCACTTATTTTGAAGGCAAGATCTAGGTAGAAGGCAAAAATATACAAATGGGGTTTTTTAACGTTCCAATCTGATAAAACTTTCATAATAGTGTTAGTTTAAACAATTTTAAACGTATTTTGACCGATGACCATGTCATCAACAATTACTTACGTTTATCTTGTCCAGATTAGTAAGAATATCTTCAGCTATCTCAAAACTTTTTTCCGCAGAGTTAATAAATTTAGCGACGTGAGGACCACTATAAACCCTTTTTAGTTCAGCCCACCAGTCGTCTCCAGAAAGAAAGTTAATCACGATGTCATATTGCTGAATGTTGCTATGCAAATATTGCAAGTAAATCGGCAAATCCAAGTCATAGGCATATTTTATTGAGGTTTTCAATGAATTCACTACTTGTTTTCTAAAAATATAGACAAATTGATTCAATAAAATTTAATTAAGCCAGAAAGAAATGTGTTAACCAAAAATTATTATTCATAGAGCGTGGATGAAAAGGCTTTTTCCAAGCATGCATGATCTGACTTAGGACACATTTGGGTTTTCTTATCATCATCTTTATCCTGATCACTGCTAGACTTAGACCACCTCTTAGGGGTTTTGCCTACAATCTCCATGCTGGGCATGGAGGTTGGGGATCGTAGAGAACAGCTTCAAGAGCCGTCCCCTCTACGACCCACAGGCGGTTAGGATATTTCGTGTATCTAGGCAGATCGCACCATTCCACGCTTCTACATCTGCCGACGAAGGGTTGAGTCGCCTGTTACAATGCTCTGAATCCCGGTATGGGATCAAGGAATGCATTTTTTCGCTCCGACATCGATAAATCATATGATATCAAATTATATCACATGGTAAAAAATTGTTTAGTGTGAAATGTAGCGAGAACCTTACCTGTCTCTCAAAAATTTAAATATATCTGTGACATCTTGAGTGCCACCATTGTGTAAAATATCGACCAGATTTAGTAAACTCGCTCTAGCGGCATCATAATCTTCTTCAACAACGTGTTGTGCTGCGTTGTAAAACAGTTCGAACCTCTTGGAACATATCTGAACTTTTACTCTATCCGTGTCACTTAAAACGTCTTTAGCAGTGTCTTTAATTTTCAGACGGTCACACATTGTATTCATAGCATCGCTCAGTTTATAGTTTTCACTATTCGACCACAGAACATCGGTTAGAACGTCAAAATGTAAAGCTATTGCTTCCGTCGGCCTCCTTTTGAATATTTTTCGTATCGCTAATAGTTCTGCAGCGACTTTATTAGATTCTTCTTCTGTTAACTCTATTCCGGTGTCGTTTACTTGTAACATCTCAAAAGCTTTAGACAGCTTGTCAGTAATGGCCGTTACCCTAGTGAGATATAGCGACGACATAAACTGTTTTGTATTGATTTCGTTGAACAAACGGTAAGATGGGTTAGTTTCTTTAATTTGAAATGATAGCACTTCGTCTATAGTGCTCTCTAACTTTTTTTTCGTTTTGTCTATAATGTTCTCTGTACCTGAATTATGTTCAGATAGTTTATCGTCAAGATGTGTTGCGGTTTTGTTTGATAATCTTGTAATTAAATTGGAAAGTTCTGTGGTTCTTACGAAAGCTTTTTCATAGTTACTCGTCAGTTCAGAAACATGCATTGTAAAGAAGAAATATTGCTGAAATACATGTTTAAAACTTATTAGTATTACAAAATGAGTAGAAAACGAATAAGTATTTCTACAAACATTGTTCTGACACACATTTTTTTACTTTTTCATATTCATTGAAGACATCATACATGCGTTTCTATTGAGTTAGAAACTTCGGGGTATATAAGCTTGTAGTTACGTTTTTAAAGAAAAAACTTCGAGCTTCTGGGTGCAAAATGAATTAATCAACTATTTTATCTGCTGGTATGAGGTTTTAGGTAACACGTACATGTGGCGAGTACATTATAATTTCGTTGCTTACTAACCGGCTTGGCGACAACATCAAGCAAACTGTTGTCTCCCCTCGGCAGCGAGATCCAGTACAGCAGAGAGGGACAGATGAAGGGTTTGACACGCCGCAACATGGATTCGTCTATGAGACTGCCGGGAGGCGGGATCAGAGCCTCCAGCACCGCATCACAGTCCCAAAATTGGGTGAGAGAAGCCCGACGTATCTGTGGAAAAAACACTGATAAAGCAATCTTATAATGAATTATACTTTTATTAATTTCTTCGGGACTTACTACTGCGTTCTGTACAGATGAAAATTTGCTGATTGTAATAATTGATACAATATTTAAACACCCGAAAAAGGTATTTTTTCCTCAATGCTTCCTAAATTGTGAACATTTCACGTCCCACTATGGAATAGGTAATGAGCCTATTGACATAGAACGGTGCACATATCCAGACTTCGAGCAACTACTAGAAAATCTAAATTAGTCAAAATTTTGTAGTACCCTACCTGGGGATTGAACCCAGGACCTCCCCATTGGCACTTACACTTGCGAAAAACATCACCAACGAGGGAGTAATATGTTTTTTTAACCTTTATATGCACCCTTTTTAATTCCATTAACATAGTCATCAAATCAAATGATTTCAGACGAAGTAATGATATTCTTTCTATATGTCTATTATATAACACAGGAGTTCGACATCGCCCCTTCTATCGTTCCACTGCTGGAACATGGGTCTCCTCTGAGGATGAGAGGGTTAAGGCCATAGTCTGCCACGCTGG
>DWEI01002839.1:0-13649 GCA_018245875.1 Mysoria ambigua | reverse complement strand
ATCGCATCCCTGTGTCTACTTATATTATTCTCCCTTTTTATGGATACACTAATTGTTCAGCGTCTATCCCCATTACTAACGTTGACCGGGTAGAAAACAATGTATTCATACATAGAAATACAACAAAAACCCGAAGACGTTTTATTAACAATTTGATTGTTAAAATCATAAAATAATATTTTTTTATTGCCTCACATCATAAATATTAATATTATACACGCGAAAGTTTGTAAGTATGGATTTTAATGAAACTTTAAAATAACATATCTTATACATCAGAATAACACATAAGCTACAATTTATAAAGATACTCTGTGAATTGTCCAAAATATCAAGTACACGTAAGGAGGATACGCCGAGCTGGCGTCCGCGTTGCGCCCCTCCTCTCTCACCCCTAGCTCGCCTGCTCATCTTTTTTGCCTAGGTATTTAATTTTTTTTCCTCTTCTCTGTGGAACAACATATGGGCTACTTTTCATCCTAGAATTTCCACGAAGTCGGTGTTTACGCGGGAAAACTTTGTGACACACTGATTTCCACGCGGGCGAAGCCCCGAGAACATTTAGTATCAAATCTAGCTTAGAGTCACAACCGCGCGTGGAGTTACTCCGAGAAACGTTTATGATTAGCTCAATGTAGCTCGAGTGAACATGGTCCAAGAGTGACACAGAGCCCATAATGTGACAACAGTTGAAGCGAGCGAGGTGCCCGTTTGGCCGGCCGCCAGGGCCGCCTCGGCGCTGGCTCGCTAATCGGCCGTTGTCGAAACGCGAACGTTCACCCCACTGCGCACTGTGTCCACCCGATCTACCTGTTCGCGGTCTGTCCCGAACACGTTTCGACTACATGGGACGTTAACAAAGTCCAGGATCCAGGGCTGGCAACGCGTTCGGGACGACGGCTGTCACAAATATCTATGAGCGACCATGACTACTTACCGACAATTGGTCTGTTCGTCTGTTCGTCTGCTCATCAGCTTTGCATTACAGAAAACCTGTTCATTATACAGGTCACGCTTTATCCCTCTGTTTAAGGTTAGTATTGATTTGCCTCGGAAATTACGTTTATCATCATCATTCGGTTGCAGTTCTCCTCTAAGCATTATCATGGTGGTCGGGGATCCCAGAGAGCAGCTTCTATCACCACCTGCTGCTCATAGGTGGCCAGGGCATTTAGCTGTGCCTAAGCAGTGCGCGCCATAACCCTATCAGCCAGCGTTAAGTTCAGGCACCTCTTACGACACCCTGGGGTCGATGAATGTATTTTCACTGCGCCCCAACACGGACACGGGATTAATGAGGTAGATGTGAAATACATGTAACTGTAAAAGATTACTGCATATGTTCTAATTGAAACGATTTAATGAAATTTAATATGGAAATATTTGGAATTCTTAGCATATACTGAAGCAATATACCACTCTGTTAAGGTTGACTCTACAACACAACTATCGGAATTGAAATAATATTGCTTCTTCTATGGTAACCAAATAACAGACATATAAAAATAATAGCTATAATTATACAAATTATTGTCGTGAGTAGAAATGGCACCCACAACCTGCAATGCAGCGTTAAATAACTTGGAAATAATAAGACAGAGTATACATTACGGAGATCGTAAATCATTTATCTGCACAACGAAACAGTCGACATTCTGGAAGCTTCCTGCCCGTGGCGTGTAGGGTTGTGCGCGGCGCCTGAAGCCGGTAAGACTTATAGCCGATTGTATTAGGTAGCCGTCGGTGTATTTCATACATCCGTAAAAGGCTTGCGCGCTAACAAATGATGCACTTATGTGTGTTTTATATTATAATAGTAATGCGTTTCTTGTGAAGTTAAATTATTCAATATTCTTCAATATTTGTAGGTACATAATAGTTTTAAAATCATGTGAGCATCCACATATGTATATAAATTATCATATTATTTATAGGCTTAACTGTCTCACGTCTTTTTAGGGTGGCGATTTCACAAACAATAATTTTGCAAATATGTAAAACTGTTCGATCTACCCGTAAAAGCGTATTTGCCGTAATCCGATACAAAATTTTATCCCATACGCATTTATATAAGAGTCTGCTGAGAGTCAACATTACGAGACACTTAGACTTTGCTGAACTTGATTTGTAGACTTGTTTAACAGAAGAGTATGCAGTATAGTTTTGTGATACAAGTGGATGGGAAAGATTTCGTGAAAGATTGCACCAACAGTTTAACGTAGTCCTGCCCCGTTTAAAATGAGACAGTATCTCATAAGAACGTCCGCCGCCGGCGATAGCGCGCCGAATGAGGATGTCGATACAATATACATCTAGCACTGCATGTAGCCGCGCGAGGCCAGGAGAAGACGTGACAGCACACAACAGATTTATGAGAAATCAATTTGTATTAGTTATTAGGTACTATAAATAAATCGGTAGCTTTGATCCAAAGAAGTCCTGATAAAAGTAAATCTTTGGATTAAAATGAAATGTTAAAGAGGCTTAGTAATTTCTGTGGTCCATTGTCCCACGATCGTTTCTGCGATCGGCGATCTGCGAATAATCTCAAGCTGAAGCTGGTTGTGGCAAACCAAGGAACCAATCGAGGCTGATGATAATAGTCTTCTGTATAGCATTTTTCATATTTACTGGCGTCCGTAATCGCTGGTGCTGCCACCACACCGCTACGTTTACCCGCTTCTTGCGGACTGATGTGCGATAGGCATACGGGTATCTTGGTTAAATTATACCGAGAGTCCTGTCTTTTTTGCTTGAGAAGTCTGACAAATAGGCTGCCGGCTGGTCTTTGATAACGATTGGAGTGATGACTCAATGAAACTCTCGATGGTCGAGTGAGTGGGAGAGGGGAAGAGAGGGAGGTGGAACTTCAGAATTCTGTTCCTGCATGGTGGTAAATTGGTCCCGAAGCAAAAATATTTCCTAACAGCTTTTTAAAAATATTTTTGTCAATATTTCATGTCAATAATATATGGTGTGCTTATAAGGTATCGTAGTTTGTATTTTTTACTGTACACTAGGGCCACATGCCTCGTGTTGAGGAGTCCCTGTGGTCCATGCGAGTCACTTGCCGCAGTATACAATGATTGCACTATCGAGGTAAAATAGAAGTAATAATAAAAACTCGAGAGATACAATTATAAATAAGTGCGTACTTACATTAAGCACAAACAAGGAAAATTTTTCACAATAACAAAAGGCCCGTAATATGAAAAGGGCGGGATTCGTATGGGTATATCGAGTTAAAAATCCCGGCCGGATGGAGGTGCCCAAAAATTCCCGGCCGCCGGCTAAACGCGGACGAAATGTCGGGAGGGAAAATTAAAAATGCCGCACGAAAGTTAGTACAGTGCTGCATAAATACGCTCTTTGTGTGGGAATATTTTGGAAAATTGCGATTTTAAAATCATAACCGTTCTTGTAATTCGTTTTTGTTTGCTCAGCTGCAATCCACTTTAGGGTTGGTCGTGGGGAGTTTTGTCTTCACCAACGTGAGTGTACAACGCTTGTATTACTCAAAAAGGTAGTCAGACAGGCGTGGTACAGGTAATGGTTAATGGCAAACCCGAGTGTTTTTAATTAACTCTTAAGCCCTTCGATGGGGTGTGCCGACTGCTGTGCTTCTAACGACTAAACTGTATGTTCTTACTGATATATATGTGTATACCTGTATATACGCGTAATGAACGCACCTGTCATAACGTTTCCTATTCAGTAATAAACGTGCATCCGTGCGAGCTATATGTGTTTACTTTCTAAACATCTCATCCACTGATCGCCTCCCCCACCGTGCTGTGCCAGCGAGCGGCGGGTGCACCCTTCGGAGTACCGGACGTACTGCGACCGGCAGTACGGCGAGTGGCGCGCCGTGCTCGTCCCGGCGGACCACGGGCGGTGTCGCTGCTGCGACGAGTGCGTGCTCTACAGAGGTGACGGCCGTTCGAAATTTAAATGTGTCCGTCAAAGGTGTGCTAGTTGCCAGTACTAGTGTTATCGCTAGTGTTGGTGGTACCGGTTGTTCCATATTAAGCGGACTTTGCAGCGGAGTCAGTCAGTTTTATGGGAGTGATGCATGAAGTTAGCTTATTTCCTATAGTATTAAGTGATGTTGTACATTCAGTGTGACGACACTCTAACCCTAGAAAATATTGCCATCGATACATTAAATGGCTAATTATAAATGTACCTACATTTTACTGTATTGTATTTTTTTTACTTAGACTCGACTCTTTCGACTGTCGATTCTCTCATAGTAGGACATAAACTTCACCGGTGAAACGTAGAAATGTACTACACTCTTGTAGCTGCCTCTTCGGGGGTTTCAGGCGTGATGTTACATTAAAGTTTCTAGTTTAGTTTAGTACAAATAATCAATAACAACTCTCTCATGAAAACGACATTGACCATACGTGTAGGTAATACATTGTTACGTAAATATCTATTACTTTCAGAACTCGACCAGTCGTGTGTTCAAGATGAATACAGTTTTGACACTGATGAGTTCCTACCGGTCACCACAATAGGTAAATGCATTAAACTTTCTGTAATATGTTTAAATTGTCCGCAGCTTACAGAATCTCATATTTGGTGTGGTTATGGATTGAATGTGGTTATATATTTATAGGTTGAAGTGACAACCTCATTGAATTCATATACCAAACAGTGCATTATTTAGTTGTGTAATTCGTTATACTTTTCTTTCCTTACGTTACTGTGATGCGATAATAGATGGCGTTGTACATATATAAAATTACAATCGATGGTTGAAACTTTTATTAAATAATCCGTTTGGAGTTAACATTCATACATATCTTCACCCGTTTCCTCTAAAGGCAGGCATAATAAATAATGGAGTAAATATAATGTAATGTTTTAAGATTTCAGGGCTGGCTGTAACCCATATTGGGGTCACCGGGAGCAAGAAACAAAAGCGCTTCGGTGTGATAAGATACTGAGGAGATGTAAGTGTATTTTGCAACCAACACGACCAACGACGCAGACTATTAGAAGAAAATTATTCAGATTGCCTCCCTCAACTCCCCGCTCAGTTGAAAAATCATTTGTAAGCGAAGCCACAGGCTCAGGTGTATTAGTTTAGTTTTTATTATTCTCACTTTAATGTAAATTTCGTTTTCAAGGCGTTCCCGTAACAGTGCCAACGTTACCCAACGAAACTCTTATGCTGTGAGTTTATTCATGTCTAAATATTTATATTTTATCTGTTTCCTGTGTTTTACTGTCAAGTTGGCAAGTGATTTTATGAAATGTAATGTTTGAATAAAATTAGCTTTATTATTATTATAATATTTAAGGTGCATATGTAGAAGAAAATGTAAAACTGTTTTGAACATTACCGAACAGTAAAAAATTAACTGTCCACTTAATATTTAGTAACGAAAACATTACTAAAACATAACGTTACTAAAATTTGTGACAATATTTAAGTACCTTTTGAAATATCTTATAAAGGCGATGTAGCAATAGAATTAGATACAGGTCGATGTAATGGTACAATTAAATATAGTGTTTATACGGCAAATTTCCAATTTAGAAGAACAATATGGTGAATGTTTCCTCGTAATAAATTACTTAAAATGAAGAAACTTGATTCGCATGCTTTTATTCACGTAAACAGATATAAATTCAGCGGTACACTATAGATCAGTGCAGTACATTAAAAATGATATGAGCAGCAGAAATAAGTCAATTTAATGATTATTCAAGCGATAATGGTGATGAGAATCAATCACACGGACTCCACTACAAGTGTAGAGTGATTATTGCGAACAGGCGCAGAGACTTCCGCTTGGAGGCGCCGGCCGGCGGCGCGGAGTGCCCGGCGGCGTGCGGCGGCTACGCGTGCCGCGCGGGGCTGGTGGCGGAGCGGGCGTGCGCGCGCGGCGCCTTCCTGCCCGACAGGCGCGCGTGCAACTGCTGCGGCCGGTGCAGCGCGTACCGCCGTTAGCGTCGCTGTCCCACCGGGGATGCTGTGTTGGCTTAATATTTGTGTGATGGGCACACAAGTATTTGTTCTGTGTCTGGGTGTAAAAAAAACATTAAAAAAATCTATTTAATTGTATATTTCTATGTATGATATGTAGTTTATCAGTCGTCTGGTTACCATACCACAAGCTCTCTTGACGCTTAGTTTGAGATCAGATGGCCGTGTGTGTGTTTTATTTATTTATTTATTATTATATATCCACACGCCAGGTCATTTAAGGGGTAGAGAAAGTAACGTGCGCCAAATATCTCTACTCTTGCGGACCTGATGCACTTTTAAATGTATCGCTCTCTTGGTGCACGCCGGTTTGAGAGGCTCGTGACTCCCCCATCAGTCAGTATCTGATATACTTGGTCAAGATTGGTATGACCCTCGGTCTGCTTTGGCAACTGCATGGTGGATGGAGTGCTTTCGGATTTCCAGTTGTAATATTTATTTCGCTAACCTTCAGGCGTTACTCCGCCTCGGTGTTTGGTATTATATTCGATCGATTTAATAAAAATACTCTTTTCGAATGATAATTGAATATATATTGGAGAGAACATGTTTTTTTACCGGGAAAAGCATAATGAATGTTAACATAGATTTTCCACTGAGACTCTATTACAGTTTTTCCAGTTAAATGTACAAAAAAATATTGACGAACTTTCGAGAATTTGGCTTGGCCGCCATCTTGCAATTTAACCTTGAAATTTTCATTAATATGTAAGCATAGAAAATACGAAATGGCTTTTTTGTAAAGAAAAATTCTTAGACCGACAACCGAATACACTTACATTATATCTTTAAACAACGCGTGAAATATTTACGTATGTTCTCCTTATTCCAGAATTGAACCAGAAATGTGCTGAGTACAAGAAGACAGTTCACAACGTGAACGGATCCATGGAAACTGAGGTAAACATTTCGCAGTCGTCGCCCTCTGCCCACCCCGCAGGGAACCTAGCATGGTTATATAACACGATTATAATTTCCACATGTATCATTCTGTAACGTTGTGATGTGTATCAAAGGGTACAGTTTAATAATTCCCCTCGCGCGTTCGTCCAGATCGAGGAGGAGCTGCTGGAGCCGGGCTGCGACGACGGGCTCGTGTGCAGGCGGGGCTACTGCCGGGACCAGCACGCCGTGCGCGCGCCCGCCGCCGCGCGCCCCAAGAGGGGCCACGCGCTGGAGGCGGAAAATGGTATACCGCAACTTCTACGTTGGAATTTCTGCGTCGTTCACACCTCAGATTGCCTTGTAATGTTCTCCTAGACCTGGGAGAAAGTTTTCAACTAGCAATAATTTAATAATAATAACTTGGGATCTCCACACACGATCATCTGATCCCAAAACAACAAGAGAGCTCTTGGTATGGTAACCAGGCGACTGATAAACTACATATATAATAATTGCACCTCGAATAAACTTTAATGCTTAGAAAATTGCCTCCATCCCTGTGGCTCGGGACCGGAACGCCAGCTACGGTGTCTCCTGCCTGTCGTAAGAGGCAAATAAAAGAGGCTGGAGTTGCGAGCGGCCAGGGTGGGAGCTCCGACGGAGCCGCTTAGAGACAGAAAGACGTTGACGCAGCTGTTGCTGATGACCGAAATGGACGCGAAGATTCACAGTTTCTTATAGACGATTGACACAATCGCAAATGAAGCAGAATATTCACACGCACACAGAGACACACACAGCACACGCACACGCACACACAATTATTGTGTGTTGCTTCTGGAACTGTCGCACATATTGTCTGCCACTGAATCCTGGTTAGTGTACAACAATGTTGCAGAGCCGTGCAAGCAGGAGATGAAATATTTCAAGAAGAAGTACGGAGCGGACGGCCACCTGCACCACGAGGCGCCGCAGTGCACCCCGTTGTGGCTGTACGCGCCCGTGCAGGTGGGGCCGGCCGGCGTTGGTAGACTTGGAGACTGTGCCGTCATGCTGGAATGTAACATCACGCCTGGAATACCGGAAGCGGACGGCAGAGCAATGTAGTACACTCCCACGTTTCGTCAGTTACGTTTGAATCCTGCTATGGAATAGACGGTGCGACTATTTCCATACAACGGATATTTCTACACTTCGAGCGAGTACTAGAGAATCTAAATTATAAAAATCGAATTGCTTCCGACCCGGAACTTGAACCCAGAACTTCAGTCAAGAATAAGAAACTCTATTAGAAAAGCGTCATAATATTTTGAAACAATAAGTTAGGTACGCCCCCTAAAAGTCTCGATGCGTCAAATGCTAGTACATATTTCGCTCAGTCCCCCCGCAGAGACGTTTCAGTTAAGCGTGACAGCTCCACGAGGGTCGACTGCACCGTCCACGTCCCGCCTTTGACGCAGTGCCGCCGCTTCGTGTGCTACTGCGCCCTCGAGGACGGCAGCGTCATCGAGGGCGTCAGGGTGCCGCGGGTCGAGGTGTCCAACATGAACTGCGGTGAGTCGAGCGGGTGTCGCGTGCTCTCGTCTTCGATGCAGTGGGCGCGCCATCGTCAGCCCGCTCAGTGGCCGCTCCAGGAGCGCGCCACTGAGCGCGACCTGCGGCTCCTCGTGTCCGCTGCCAGCCACTTCGCCATTATCCTCACTCCACGCAGCCGGAGGGCGTGCTGCCTTTGTCAAGGCATCCACAATAGTCTCCAGTCGAGAACATATATATATTCAAACATAAGTTGTAGTTAGTCAAATATGACAATTTTTTGACAGCAATGACAGCTTTATCTGCCGAACCAGTGGCAAATTTAAATATGACGATTCAAAAGTTCTCGGAAAAGATCATTTGAATAAAGTATTATTTTATTCGGTGTGATTTAAAAGTCCCAGGCTGAAATGGCATCAACTGCCAGCCACATCGGTTAGCGTAATAGCGTACCGTTTTGTCGTGCGTCAGACTGCGCGCGCGAGAAGTGTCGCACCGGCGCGGACATGGAGTGCGACGGGTACGGCAACTACCGGGACGCGGTCTTCACCATGCTGGCCGGCGATTGGCAGGTCGCGGATGGCAATGGTGATTATTGATATCGTATCGCCGCACCGGGTCCGTCGCGCTGGTCAGAGAGCACCAACTGACAAATATCACTGACCTCACAGATTCGATGTGCGGTCATTTAATTCGTCGCTCTCTTGATACACGCAAGCCGATTTCTCAATAGTCATTACATTATATTTATTAACAGCATTGTATATGTGAATACAAAAACCAAAATGTTAAACAAATCGAAATGTTTGTAACTTGTAAAAATGTACTGAAACCATACTTCATTACGTTTCCTGTACTTACTTTATATCGTGTGTTTTCTTTTTGAAGTATATATTTTTCATTACTTTATATCGATTTTAATGTAATCGATAAAAAATTGACTTTGTGTTTGATTTAATGCAGCCGCGCCGGCGACTATGCCCGGCCCTCGGACGGACGATACTGACAATCCCCCGCCGACTGCTCCCGTCTCTTAGCTACGATTCTTTCCAGAGAATGCACTTGAACAATTAATAAATACAGTTTCAACCGGATTTTAATTTTACTTGATTCCTTCGTCTTGCTATGAATTATTTATCAGTCTTAATTTAATGCAATTCTCATGCGTTATTGACATTTGAAAGAATATTATGAGATTTCATATAATTTACTTTTGCCTCCATTAATTTACTTTTGAAACATTTGCTTTAATGTTTTCACGAGGCCAGTAATATTTGTAAAAATAAAAGTACGGTGACAGGTCCCGCTATTTTTTCTATTTCGTTATTGACGGTAAATAACTATAACAAGTTCTAGTAGTTGATTTGAAACTTAACGGGTTATCAATAGCTGGAATCTATAAATCCACAGTTTCGTGGTCCTGACAGATGGTGAAAACTAAACAAATCAGTAAAATGTTAAATGTTGAAGGTAACTCGTGTAATAAACTTATTGGTATACTCAGACTATACTTAATTTTATAGGGCAATAATTAATATTGTTGCTTGTAACACAAATACCAATTGTAATTTTGTAATAGATATCCGTCCAATGCCGTTTTAATTTGGCACCTCCACTTCCGCACAGCGCGTGCGCCAAACACAACAGCTGATCGTTATGCCAATAACATAAACTGTTAAAATTGAAAGAAAATAACCTTTGCGAGATAATAAATCTATATTTAGCTCTGAGTCCGGAAAAATCGGGCATTTTTGAAGAGAAATTTTGTTGGATGTCTGATTTCATAACCTTCACCTAGCGGCTGAAAGTGATTATTTCTGTGCGCCCTTGTGACGTCACGTGTCACGCTTTCATGTGTTGCCATATTAGAGATATTTCCCATTATATTTAATTTATTATTTATTAATTTTTCATTTTACTTAGGACTATATGTAACGTAACTTTACGCCTGTAATCCTTGAAGAGGCAGTCAGAGGAATGCATAACACTCCCACATTTGACAAGTTACGTTTAAGTTCCACTATGGAGTAAGTGGTGAGCCTATTGCCATGTATCGGGCACATATCTTAATTGGAATATATATCTTAATTTGGAAATGTAAATTAGAAAATTTTGTAGTAATACTAAGGAATATAAGTCATAAAAATACACTGTACTGAAAAGACTTATTATGTTGGTCTAACAGATCTATTTATTTTGTGTACTAGAACATTCAGCAGAGGTACGAAACAATTAAAACCATTTAGTTTTACTATGAAAGCATACGAAAGCTTTTTTATAATACCAATATACGTGTTTTAAGAATAAAGCATAACAACCATTCTATAGGCCTGATTACATGCGTAAAGCAGCCATTGTAACTCTAACATTAAAAACTTTTTATTTCTATCATTATAATAATACCAAAAATATATCGACACTTTATATTCAAGTGGACAAGTATTTATATTTATATATCTCCTTTAATAACAAGTAACTTAAACTCACCAACGACATTTCATATCACAATCAAGTAAATTAATGTGAGATAAGCAAAACGAAATAAACAGCTGACTGGCCAGCTGGAAAATCAAAACTTGGCAACTTTAGAACGAGTCAGTAGGTCGATACGACGTGCGGTCGGGCGCGCGTGAATAACTGCTGTTTTATTTTGTTATCTACTCACTAATATAAGACAAGTGTTAACTAGTGAAAATGCCAAATATAATAAATGAAATTAAATTAGATTTTAAAGATGTGTTATTGCGACCGAAACGAAGTACATTGAAGAGCAGGAATGATGTAAGTATTGTCTGTTGTTTTCTTTTCAATTCACCCGAATGATCAAGGTTCGCACGTTGTAATTTCAGTGCCATGAAAAAGCGGCAGTGAAGTTATTTTAGAAGGCCTCAGCGTTCATAAATTTTAGGCGAGATCTTGAAATATAATTGCCATTTCTTAATTAAGTGACATTCCGTACTACTATTATTAACTAACTTATTAACTAATATTATTAGAGTTATTTAAATATAAACATTAGCATTAACATAACAAAATATAAAATTAGAATTTAAAATATTCCTATTTACCAAAAGCAAATAGTTTAACATTAAATTATAAAACAGGTGTGGCTCATTTTACATTTTTTTCAGTGTATTCGATTTTTCTCGAATTTTTCTATTCCTTAATTGTAGAATTATATTAAATATATATGATCGGAGATTACAATTTTATTTTACTTGTAATTCTGTATTTACCTGAAATCAAAACTGTGACCGCGACCAAGTTTTTTGACAGAATTCTGCGTACAGGCACGAGCAGTGAGGAATATGTCACCGAAGTATTTTTCGATACTGTCGCACACGTGCTGTACATTTTAATATAATTACCTTATTAAAATGAAATGAATTGACAATTAAAACTATACAAATACTGAAATAGCTATAAAATAATTATCTAATTTTAGAATCGGAATAAAAGTCCTTTTACACGTTCACTGCTGGGAATTAGGGAATAACTTTTGCAAGTCTTCAACTTATAGTGTTAGAATTTTAAAGAATATAGATTGTAGGAGGTCCGAAATACATAACCCAGTTCGATTTAATTTTGGGTATAAAAGCCATACATGGCTTTTTATTCCCAAATAAAAAGCCATCTATGGTTAATCTGGTATCGGAATAGGAGTCGAATTTTACTTAAAGGCAAAGCACAGACTATTATAATATAACGCGTGTATTTCGTCAAATAGGTTTGCAGCGAATTGTAACGCTCTTCAATGTTTCGCCAGTTACGTTCATTTCCCGCAATAATGAATCTGTTGTTATACATGGGGATAAATCCAGACGGAGCTACTACTGGTACTTACATGGTTATAGTAATCAGTGTCGATGCGGAGTGCTCTGCGATTATAGACAGGATATCATCAGCGGAGGCCTATGCCCAGCCGTGGACTTACACAGGAAGATGATGATGATAGTATTGTTATCGCATATTTTTATCACATTCAACGTTTTATGTAAACATTCATAAATTTCCAAGACAACTGTCGCGAGTTCTTGTCGACGGCCGATAAATTATACTTAAATATGTTCTGTGCAGATATTTTTCATAGACACGAAAAAATACTGTGCTACTCTTTGCTTGATATTATGTAAATATTCGTTCCGGATGGAATTGAACCTGTGGCTTTCGTCTTTGCAGTCCCATCCTCCGACCACTCAACCACCGAACTATTCGATTTGTAGTTGTACTATAATAAAATAATCAAAGAGTCCCTACGGTCAGGTTGGTACATACATACATATTTTCCGTCTACAAATGGAAAATTAAAAAAAAAATGACTGATCCTAACACGTGCTCGTTTCTGCGATAATGTTACAATTATGTTGCAATAATGTTTCAAACATTTTGAAATAATGTTGCAATAATGTTCACCTATAATAAATTGAAATATGTTAGGCACTTTTTTAATTTGAATTTTTATTTATTTCACCTTTCTAACGCAAAATCAGTGAGAATGAATTTCAATCTCGACACAAGGAGATCAAAGACAGCGTAAGTCGATAATTGTATAATTCGAATTTTTTGCCATCTCGCGGTATGTTCGACTCATAGAGGTTCTACTGTACGATAATAACGGACCGCCTCGTTGGGCAAGTGGTTGCATGTGTGATCGCTGATTGCGAGCTCCTGGGTCAATCCCGGGTCGGGTACTATCTGTTTTTTCTGATATTGATTTCCTACTAGAAATTTCTAGTTCTTTCTCGAAGTCGAGATACGCGCCCGGTGTACGACAAAAGCTTCACCACCGACTCCATAGTGGGACGTAAACGTGGCCGGTGAAACGTGAGGGGACTACATTGCTCTGTTTCCTTGTACAGTGTACTGTTACAAAGAAAAGTGTTACAAAAACTTGTTAATGTACGTGCGGTTCTTGCTTTTATCTTATCACTGTACCGTCATGTGCATGATGAGCGGTACGACGTCGTTAGGGTGACCACGTGTTACAGACAAGAGATGGGACAGTACAATTAATTTATTTACACGTGACAATCACTAGATGTGGATTTATCTATTTAGCTGCGGAACTTAAGAGGTTGGTTGATGGAAGGGTGGGTACATGGATAGGTGAATGGATAAATAGTGATATGGATGAGAGTATGAATTAAAATATAGATCTGCGTTAGCGCAGATACGCTATATGTGTGAAAAAAAGCCGATCTATAAACATGTCGATGTATTATTAATCGTA
>DWEI01002838.1:0-13650 GCA_018245875.1 Mysoria ambigua | reverse complement strand
CCTACTGCTCTGTTATAATTATTTTCATTTAGTTTAACTTTAAAATTATTGTGAAAACAAAATAAACATTTGTAAACGTTTAATATCAGTGTTTTGTGCTCGCATTTTACCCCGATGACGCCCACTAAGCTCAGAACCACTAATGACGATGTCGTCGAGGACGTTTCTCCGACATATATTTTTTATTCATTACTTTTAAAATTAACAATTGAATTGTGTTGAAAGAACACATTCTTATTAAACCATAATGTATTTTCAAACATCTTGGACAAAACTATATTACGAGAATCATGTGCGTAAACACTGTGTATATTAAATAATATACTTAGTACAACATTTAATGCCTCGCCGATCCTCCGAAGAGGTAAGCAGAAGAGTGTAGTACCGTCCCACATCTCACCGGTTAATAGGTGGTGAGTTTATTGCCATACATGGGACGTTTAATACATTAAATATATGTAAATCATATTATAACAATTCGCAATTGTTTCTAAGATTTATCAAATATTTATGCCTCTTTGTCCGCAGCGCTTCTGTTCGCTTTTAGAATAGAATCATCTAGAAGGACGATTAATAAAACTGGAAAATAACTGTAGCTGTCAAACAATCTTCGAAAGCGAACTTTCGTAACCTAATGTAGGGCGCATGATGCCGAAACGTGGCGGGTACTAATCCGTAGATGAGCCGTCGCTTTCGTGGGAACATCTGCGGCCGCGAGAACAACGACGAACGAAACAAAAACGAAATGAGAAAGGTTCGGAGAGTCGTATTGTGGCAAGTTGCGATGAAGTAGCGTGGGGGGGGATGGGCTCTATTGTGCAATGTCTCATGCCAGTGTTTCTCTATAGCTAGCTCGGTACGCTGACCTCGACGTTTTTGTCAAAATACTTTTTTCCTCGCGACTATCACAAAGAAGACAAAGTGGCACAGGCTAATGTAATGGACACTGATACAGGATACAAAAATAAATACACGTCCACATTTAGAAAAATATAGTGGGATTTTTTTTTTAATTTCGTGTCGTACGAAGCAGCTGTAATCGTTTGGCTTTAACGCGTATAGGAACGGCATACTTTATGTAGCAAAGAGGATATTAAAGACAGTCCTTAATTCGCGATACCCGTATTTTATGTAAAACATAAAACAGTTTACGAGCCGAATTACACGTGACTTGCTTACTCAGACAATCATTGACGCAATGTCTATTGCCACTAAAGTTTTATTTTTCTCGTTTACAAAAATCATTAATCGCCCAGACGTTAATAAATAAGCGGTGAATGATTTATAATTCCACTTTTCATATCCCGCTTTTATTTCGTTCGCTAAGATGATGCAATCGATGGAATCATTCAGTAGTTGCTGGGTATTGTGCAAATATAAATTGTCTATATTTATAGTTGTCTATATTTATTTTAAAAAACTGTGAACAGATACAGAGTATACATTTCAGTATACGTAGAAAAAAATGTGTGTTGAGAATTACGTTCTACCAAATGTGGCTTGTACAGTATACTAATAAAACACTAAATACTATTTGCGCTAGATCGGGAACAATTGTCAGAAGCCATTCCATTATTTACGAAGATAGAAAAGTATGAACGGTGGCAGCGCTGAATGTGATGGGAGATTTCTGTTCAGATTTATTCGTACATTATCAGTGTTTCGAGCGATGTATTTCGTGCATCGATGCCAGCAACGCGCGCGGAACGACGCCTGCATCTCAATTATTATCACTAGCTCTATACCGGGTGCTCGATTGTGGATCTCTTTCATTTTCGTGTACATTTTCTTAAATTTATTTGTATACACATAGAAGTAACGAAAGAAAACGGTCATGAACAGTTTAACAATGTCACTGCTTAGTAGATATTATGTTCCAGTGGGCCCACAGGTGAGAAATTTGTATAAGACCAATCTAGTGCGTAAAGTTGCGAAATAAACAATACATATTATGTAAATAAAAAAATACTACATAATAATATAGACACATACTTTTATTTTTCATAAAATTTTGTACAATGAGATTGTAACTTATGTCAGTAATAGACTTAAAAAAATATAAGATAAGTTATATATGATTTACATTCACAAAGTCACAAAAAATTTACATTCTTAATACACATAAAGCTAAATACTGGGTGAATGTTAATCACTAATATTCCATAATAAATATTTTAGCAAGTTCTATTAATTAAGAGCGATCGACCAATATTCTCATTAGTACCATCTACTGATGTAATTTTTGCAGAGTTTTTACAAAGCATAACTCTGAATGCGAAGTGCTTGCGAACCTTCTGTTCCGTGCCGTGACCAGACTGAATACAATTACCGGATAGTGTAATTAAATTGCCAACTTAGAGTTTCCTAGCTGCATATTAAGGGAGGCAGGCAGAAAATGTTATAATATGAAGTTTTAATGAAACATCCGAGTGTTACATACGAGCGAAACTCTGGTCTGCCCACTCTTTTAATCCGCTAAAGAATTTAGCGTTTGCAGACTTGTAGCACATCCGTTTCCGTCTCTTAGTTAGGAATATATCGTTAAAGTTTAGAAACGGATGTTATTACTCTTAAGTTTAGAACCTGCATTATATTAATCTAGTGGATTCGGTTCCATTTTCATATGTGATTTCAAATTATTTTATCGCAATGTGTATACTGTACCTATTTTGTTCTATATAAGTCTTATATAACCATTACATGGGCACAAAAATATTGTAATTATCTCTGTAACTTCATATTGAACTTATTGCATGATAGTACGTTACATTTTATCAATATAAAAAGATAAAACAGATTTTTTAAATTACATGTTACGTTTTTCAGTACATTATATTACAGATCCAACAATACTGTACGGTAGCGAAAGTGGAGTATGTAAGAAAGGCGATGAAAGCAGAAGAAGATGAGGTCTTTACGTCGCATTTGCGACTTGACACTCGCCGACCGCGTTCGTAGCTCTGAAGTAAAGAAGATGATTTGTAAGAAAGAAAGTACATATTGGTATAAAAATAGGATAACGCCTGCTCCGGTGGTTCAGACATGTCTAGAGAACTGTACACGGAAAAATGTCGAACCAAATGTACAATGCGAGTGTTGATGGAAGCAGGTGTTGAGGGAGGCCAAGCCTCACATATATTATCTTCATCGAATGGTCAGATACTGGAGTTGGAAGTGTCCGAAACCGGCGTGATTTTATGAAGAGAATAATTAATGTAGATGAAGTGCGGAGGGTGTGTAAGGATAGGTACCTAGGTGCTTTCTATACGTCTTTTCAGGGGTCTGGATTAGAATTACATGTATATTACTAAACGTAACTTCACGCCTGTAAACCGGAATAGGTAGGCGTTTCACCAGTTACGTTCACGTTCCACTATGAAATAGGTGGTGAGCCTATCGGGCATCGGGCACTTGTCCAGACTCCAAACCACTACTATAAAATTTAAATTAAATAAATTTTGTAGTGCTCGACCCGCGAATCGAACCCGAGACCTTCCGAACGGTAGTCGCACTTGCAACCAAGATGACCAACGAGGCAGTATATTGCTGATGCATGATTTTTCACTAGATGCGTAAACAAATATGCCATGAGAACAACTCTACAGAGAATACACACATAAATCGTGCGTCGGACGCACATACGTACGCGCACATATGAGATACGGAAAAAATAACTATGAAGCATGCAATTTCAAGGTTTACGTATTACTAAATCAGTGGGCAAGTAATCTCGCGTCGTATCCGAACGTTTCTATTTCTGTGGCGCTGTCATATTCATAAAATATTTTCCTCATTTCGTCTTGTACGTCGCTTTCTCTTCCCGAGTTTAATAAAGCACCATTCGATACTTTGATCGTAACGAGGTGGGAGAAAAATCATTCTATATTTCGATCGAGTTTTATGTAGCTGTATCTTTTTGTACGAATGAAACCTTTTTATTTGAACAATACGATATGATTATCTATATGAATGGTAATCGGCCTCGTTTCATCGATTGACACGTTTTTCGTGATGTATAGTTTCATTGTCGTGATGGTTCATGGTCGAAACTACAAGTCTTTTTGGGACCCCGTTATAAACAGGGATGGAATCTACGGATGGAATAAACTGGGATCTAATCTAAACGAAGAATGATTTATAAACATTGTTCATAATAAGTCGTATGTTTATAATATACAATATAATTTTCGAACGAATACACTATCAAAACAATGCAATATAGGTATATTATACACGTTAATAAATGGGCTTCATTGAAATTCGGCAAGTACATTGTTCGTATATGATTGTTTTAAATGCTATAATAGGTCAGAGTTTCAACGCGAATTCCTAAAAATGTGAAATGCGGACCGAAAAGTGGCATTAGAATCATTTATATTCACATATAAATGATGTCGCGTGCGATGTAAAACTAAATATATATATTCGTCCGAGGTAGTGTGTGTGAACACTATAAAAATTCTTTACATTCCTTAAATGAGCGTGGCCACCCTTTTAAATTATGCGAGCACATTAGGTGTCGAGAACTGTGAAAAAAAAATGGAGTGTGTTTCAAACACCCGCGTATGTACATATATTTTTACATTATATTAGAATTCCTTCTCATTAACCTGTACAACGTCACCCTCGTACTAAACTCAATTCCCCGGGGATTCTTTAATGAACGTTATTCAAGTTGCGGGCGCTGTAAGAACATTACGTCAGCAAAACATTTGAAAATATAATATGTGTGCAAAATACTTCATATTTTATAATTATACGGCTACTTAGCTTGCTCATAGAAAGTTTCGATGTAGTGATAGATTCTTCGAAATCCAAAAATATTATTAGATTTACTTTAAATTTTCAGTTCAGTTACGTATACACAAGCACATCACATTTCACTGAACAGTCGTTAGAACTTTGTACCCGAACTTATGAAGTTGGGATCAGTTATTAAGTAAAAAAAAATAGATCAGGTATTTATTATAACTGACTTTGTAGAGGTATTCGTTGGACATAGAACTCATTTCAAATCAAATATAAATAGTGCACTTGTGCAATATTAAAAGTTTAAGTGATATATTAGTTAATAGTTTAAGTGATATGGTCGTATAAAGAATCAACCGATAATAATCTTATATTTATATATCCTATTTATATGGTTTTATCATTGAGAGTCAAATATCGATTAATCATTCTAGAATACTTAATTAGTACAAAATTAATAACAATGCTCATTAAAAATTATAGAAATAATCACAATGTAAATTATAAAGGTAATCTCAATCAATATAATTACAGAAATCAAACTATAGAAATAATCGTAATCACGACAATACGTCATATCCGTTACGGGACTACTGAGTAGTCGGTAACATAGTACATACCTATTGTACTCCATTAGAAGACTCCATCTCCAACTGAAGAGTGTAATAGTAAAAAGGTGTTCAGCTGGACGCGGACCTGGACGCGGCATGTCTGATTGCTATAAAGACACACCCAAAGAAACGTTCTGTTACGGCGAGTAGCGGTATCATTACATCTTCAATTACCCTTTTTTCAACAATTGCTCATAGCTCTTCCCACAGAGTGACGACGCTTGACATCATAATGTACCAGGCTGATCTGCGAAGATTCTAGCATCTAAACGTCATCATTACCTACACCTGCTCATTAGCACATCGGACATCTTACATCTGAAACCCTACAACATGAACAACCCCTGAGACATAATAAACAATACCACGAGCTGTTTACTAACAATCTTTGGAATGATGTAACAGGGCAATGTTTTATGTAAATTTGATATCTGTGCAAAATGATAAAATAACATTCAATTTATCTTATTGCAGATATGTATTTTCAGAACTGTAGCAATCCGGATTAATCATATAAACGTTCGCTCGTTATTTCTTAATCCTTTTAGCCGTTGTTGAAAAATTTCAAAGTGGTCATAATTTCAACGCCATACAAAGCTGAGTCGCCGGTTCTTTCATGTGAGTTGAAAATAAAGAATCGCGGATGGCAACATTGAATTCTAAGCGCGTGTCGACGAGCGAATGTACGTGCCTCCGAAACCCGCGACCAAGCTTTGAAGCCGCAAAAAAGCCGAAAAGATGTAGGTACCCCGCAGAGAGATAAAAGCGAGTATTGTGCCGTATAGCCAAGCACTTAAAGTTCCTGTAAATTGAACGATATAAAACTGCAACACATATTCCTGAAAAAAAAATCACGATTTATCATTACTTATTTGCTTGAGCACGTAAATTGGAATGTTTCAAACTACCAGTGTTTTTTGTGTTAGATTGTCAACAATCGATAATTGAGTTCTAAAATCAATTATATTCTATGTATATTAACAAATTACGCACGCATGTAAGTCATTACAACGTCTCAAATAAACAAATCTCAAAATAAGCTGTTTGAGCAGGAAGCATCGTTCAGTGTTCAAATATCTTTATACATGGCTCAATAGGTTCGAATATCTGTGAATAAGCGGCAAATTATATGTAGCAGACTGAGCTGAATCAGCTTTTGCAATGGGAATGCTTCGTAAGAGATAATTCTGTGCATTATTCGGCTCATTCGAATAGGAAATTGCTATAACAATTATTGCGATAAAACGTTATATTAATGGAAACGTTACACTGTGATTATTTCGCATAATATTTTTACATATTATGAATCTGAGCTACTGATCAAAATTGATAATCAAAATTTGACTTAATTAAATATATAGAAATATGTTTGATTCACGGTTCTCGAGATTATTGAATGAATTTAGAAATCGAGTGTGCTTTAATGATACTGTACTCGTAAGTAGACAGGTTGGCTGAGAGCAGTGTAGAGCTTTCCTAGGCACGGATATACCCTGACCGTCGACGGGTACACTTTCATGCCCAGCGTGAGATTTGTGTGCAGCGAAAACCCTTCAGGGGAGACCTGTGTCCAACAGTGGAATAAAACAGGCTAATGATAATAAAGTGGATTGAGAGTATTGTACACTTAAATAAATCAGTAGACATTTAAAATAGTTCGACATTTTCCCCAATATCAAGTTACAGCTAGTCCCATATACGATTATGGTCGCTAAAGGGACGTAATCGTATAAATAAATCCACGTTAACGGTACTCAAAAACAACAAGGTTAATGAATGTTAACCAAAATAACGTTCGATGTAAAAATGTGTCAAAACGTAACATCACGCCTGTGTGTACATTTCATCTGTTACGTTGTCCGTTCCATGGTATACGAGACAGGAATATTGTCATAACAGAGCTCTAACCGGCATGCCGAGCTCCAAATAGTTGCACACGAGTTCAACCAACAGTCACACGTTTCACACGGAAACACATATCATTTATTAACAATCGCATCACTGTAGAAATAGCTGTTCGATTAGCTGTTCCATAGATAGCTATCTCGGCTTGTTCAACAGTTAGAAATAGCTGGAACGTCTACACCGGTACCGCTGTACGTTTTTCATTAATAATGTTCGCAAATTGTTTAGCTATTGTTACTCAATAGCGGGCCAATTTTGTTGCCACAAAAATTATTATTTTGCCAGCGGTTATCAGTTAATTACAACTTCCATACTGCATTTCCTCTAAAAAGTGTGATATTGAAACATGTATGTATATGCTACAAATTGTTAATCGGATGTAAAATAAACTCTGCGCCTATCTATCCACAGATTGCACACGTGATTTTATGTTTTAAATTGTTAGCCACCAGAAAAGTTAAGTAGTATTCTACGTATAAGATTTTTTCTAGTTTTTTTTATACCACACGCGAACGCACATCATTACATCAGTTAATAAAAAAAGGTTTCACAGGTGGTGTAGGTCGAACAAAAGGCGGTCATCAATTCCGCTTATCTGTGCTATTATTCTACCAGCGTCATAATGTGGGTTTCCTTGTCGGAATCCCATGTACGATTGAATTACTAGACTCGAATCGAAAGACCATGGTGTGGGATAATCACGCGCATTTTACACTGTCTGTGTTTAAATGATGGACATTTGACGAATTGTCTTAAATTATTGCAATTGGTTTGGTCCAGGAGTGGTGTAAATAATTAAATATTTATTTATCAGCAGTGTTTGCTATTGATTATCATCATGACATGAACCATGATCGTCATGCTACTGTTGCACACGCGGTTTCTTACAGAATGAGAGGGCAATACATATATTATTGCAATAATAATAGGCAATGCATATAATATGGTTGTAATGGTTATTTTCGCCTGACAATGCCGTCGATGTTTCCAGTCGATCGGTAGAGATAAGCGCGCGCGACGGACTCCGCGGGAGATTACCGCCCGGACGCTGGGCACTGCGCCGCATTAGTGCCGGCTCGGTGGTCCCCGCCGCACTGCCGGACCACTACTCGCTGCCATTCAATTTACACCAATTCAAATCCATTTATTCAAAAATTTACATGCCGGGAACACGGAACGGCAGCCGCAAATGAACAACGACTAGCTCCGAACTGCTACATATTATGTGACCGTTGACGGTTTTAGCAAATCTAAATAAAAATAAAAGAGTGTGAGAATATAAAATTTATATTGGACTATGTGGATAATGTCGAAAGGTTGTAAATAAATTTATATGTAAAGTTAAAAAATATTTTTAAACATCATTGCAACACGATTTCGGGCCTTGTTTATCATCGTCATTACCATTGTTCTCAGTACTGGATTTTACTAATTTATATCCTAATAGTAGCTCGGATGTAAACGTAACTGGTGAATCGTGGGAATGTTCTGCATTCCTTTGCCTACCACTTCGGGGATTACAGGCGTGAAGTTACGTAGATAATAATAATTGTCGTTTTCGTTACAGTTCGTTCATCTAGTCTACGATATGACAATACCTCTAAAACCGTACGTTGTCAAATGACTGCCCCATAACTCATCGACCGGTCACGCGTCAATGAGGAAGAGATAAGGGCTTTGTTCGCGTTATAACATGCAAAATAAATTAACTCAAAATGTTATATGTATACACGGAAATCCTTTCAATTAAACGTATCGTATTTAAAGTTTATTTGTTATTGTTATTAAAATATTTAGTATTATTTACACGTTTATTACAAATATATGTACATTCATGTGCAAAAGGTAACCAACATTAAAAACTATAAATATTCATAGGACCACAGAAACAAGGAGTCACAAAAATTACATCATTTTCAAGAGTTCCCCCTTTGAAATACGAGCATCTTATCTCATTTCAAATCTTGATTATCGTTTATTTCACGTTTGCATGATAAGAAATTGCATTGATTTTCTGAAAAAAAATTTTTGCAGACATACGCTACTGGTAATATTGTCACTGGCAGATTATTATCTTATGCAGATAGTCATCACTAAATCATACGCGTGACGTAGCCGATCCGACTACGGTTTACGTATTGAGGTACTCATACGTAGCTATCCTGACTTCGGATAATTACTTTCAAAATATTTATATTAAGGTCTGCAATAGATAAGTATGTTACTGAAATAAACTTGCGCTGTATTTGTAGGCGAGCGAGTAAATATCTAAAATGCAGTGAATTTTAATGAGAACGTTCGCTCTACATAGACTCTTTTATGGTTCACTTAAAATGGAAATAGTAGCGAAGAGATGTTTTGCTTAATACTCCAGTGGAAAAGCGCTACATGTACTTAAATTACTTTTCATGTTAATTATTCGTATATAATGAGGAACGGTAAATGTTCTTTTTAATTTTGTATGTTGACCTAATTTATGGTATTGTTAAGTGAGTATCAATAGATAGGCAATGATCGTAGGTCCAGGTATTTCCAATAAGACTAGTAGACTTACAATATTTGTGGTATATTCAGTTTAAAAGCTCCATTGGCCTAATGTACACTTGTTTTTGTCATTTGTTTCTAATTAGCTCCCATGTGTACGCAGCATATTATCATAGTTATATGTATTATCAGACTATAGTATACAGACTATAGTATATTACTATTCAGAGCTCTTCACTTACGTAATCAGTTCAATAGGCACACCACCTATTCCATATTGGGACGTGAACGTAACTGGAGACGCGTGGGAGTGTTCCGTATTCCTCTGCCTACTTCTACGAGGATTACAGACGAGAAATTACGGTACGCAACTATATATCACACACGTATAGGCTAAAGGAGATTCGTGCATAATATTAGCCACTATTTGTAATTTCATCGATCCACATTTATTCAACACGCTCAAGCTCTAGCCTCATCACAATCACAGTGACTGTTCAAACTGATTACGTTCGGAATGTTCATAAAAATTGTGTAACAGATATCTCATACGCAAAATTTTCTATTTGAGTCTTAGAGTAAGAGAAATAAACCAAAGTGATATGAAATTTCAAATTTAAAATCCTCGAAAGCACTTTTTTATGTTTTCATTAATTTCGTAGACCAAGCGGAATAGGCGATACTGTCGTCCAAAGATAAAGTACAAAATTTCACATGTCAAATTACGACGAGTTAACCAACTTTTGTGTGGCTCGAGGCAGGTAATTTTATGATTCATTTTGCATTGCCATGATTCATTTGTAAAATTAATTTAAGTTATTGTTATCCATGTGCCTATTTATTAAAATGATAAAGCTTGATTGTTAAAAAATATAATTATGTTTTTCATGTATTGTTGTTCAAAATATCACAAAAAGAGCTACATGTGTATGCTTGTGTGATTGTGTTTATACGAGCGGGCGTTCATGTGCGTGTGCATTCATGTGTGCGTGTAAATAAATAAATAAGTTTTAAATTATAAGGATCAAAATAAGATGTGTCAAATAAAAGTATCAATGAAATTTTACTACTAATTATGGCTTGTGTATTTGTTGATATATATTATCACCAAAATCGTTATATTAATACATTCATTATTGTACGGACCATTCATTATATCGTTCACTTGAACCCAATTTGATTAATCGTCAGTCAATGTCTGAAATTCAAACACTAAAATGTTAATCTATCTAAACTTATCCACTCAAACTCGAAATTGCTAAATGAACCTTAGTTTCGTTGCGAACTAAAATCCATTAAACGCGATGAAAAATATTATTCAAGTACGGAATACCTATAATGAGTTGGTCACCATTTGTTATCTGTATAACTTTTTGTTGGTCAAAAATATGTTTTTACACATTTCAAAGAACCAATAGCTATAATTGCTGAAGAATATTTAGAAACCAGAACTAAAAGTTAAACATATTGAACCTGTGCTTTAGTTCTTTAAGTATAGGCATAAGAACAGATTTCAGGAGCTAATTGCCGACCAGTGCAGTCGGAGAGGCGCTGTAAGGTATAAGAAATTTTTGTTTTACTTTGAAATAAAAATAAGATGAGAAATTTGGGTTCATGTAATGATGAGTTATTATGAAAATCCTGTTTATAGAAATGATGATATTTATGGTTTTCTTAGAATAAAATGTTATGTTGTAAAGAATATTATTGGAAATTAGTGATTGACTTGTTTACCTTTATAACTGCAGTCTATGGTAATTCATACATTACGAAAAGCGAACTCGTATTTGTACAATTATACATATATATAACATCACGCCTGTATTACCTCGGAGCGGGAGGCAGAGAAATTTAATATTCCCACTTTTTGTCAGTTACATGTTCAACAGAACGGATAAGGATGTAACTATTGCTTATTTTTACGCTTGATGACCCAATAATACGATGCTCAACCGAAGGATGGAACTTAGGACTTCCCATTCGGCAGTCGCACTTGGAAACACTGAACCAAAGATGCTATCAATATATGTATAAATAATATACACGAATGGTCAAATCGACATTATACATGTAGAAGACGAGATTTTCAGGAGTCGTCATTTGTTTAATTACATATTGTTCAACGAATCAAAAGATTAAGATTAATTTATATTCATCACCCGAAACACCGCGACGACGTACACAGTGCGACCTTCTCGAGTATTTGAAAGTCCAATTTATTACGCTGATGTTTATCTGTCAAAACCGAGACGCCTAGATAGATGTTTAAAGTTGTCTCAGAAGTTTCGAAAGTATGTAGGTACTTAGATACTGTTAATTTCCCCGGGGAACAGCGGCTCCCTGGTTGAATTAGCTTGACTAAACATTTCGTAATGAGCCTCATTTTTTACTCTTGATACACGTTACTTTAACGTCCTTCGCGTACTAAATTTTTAATATTTATTTATACGCTCATATTTCGTTTATGTAATAAGATTCGTTCCTAATCATTCGAAAGACATCGTTGATATTTAAAAATGTATATTTCAATTTATTTTATAATAATGAATTTCATATAAATAAAAGCGAACATGGCGTTTGTTAACAGGAATTGGTTTCTAGTATTTCTGTAGAAAAAAAAAAAAACAAGAATCACCACGTCGTCTAGAATTGTATGTACTGGTATATTGCACATTCAAGAACTATTCGCATTAGTAAAATGAAACCGTACACATACAGTACTTTTAGATTGAAATAGATAAGTTCTACAAGTTCTATGTAGGAAGGAAGTTCGTAGTATTCTCTGTTAGAAAACCTTTTACGAAACGGTAGCAGAAGTAAAATCGGCCAAAGCTGGTTTGGCCAAAGAAATGTGATTGTTGTCAAACTTTCAAAGCTTATCGTTAAATTAGTCAGAATACCGCAAACAAGCTAAATGGATACACGAAAATATTTAATGTATATCATATTATCTACTTTTTGCGCGAAATAATAATAATAATATATGTACGTTACCAATTTTGACCTTCATCAAAATTCAAAGTTTATTAATATCAATTACGTGGCACAATCTAATTACAACAAAAGTTAAGACGTCATACGTCTTTGTATACTGAAATACATCAATCTTCTCGAAATAAAGCTGGCCATAAGTTATTGTAGCTATAATAAAAAAATAATTAAACTCATACAGTTCCTTTCACAGAAGTGTTTGTTCTAAAAGACCCGTACTTAAGACCCAAATAAACCTATGTGATGAATGACTTAGAGGCTTTGCCTAAGTGTAAACGTAAATTAGTGTCAGCTTCGGAAGATTAGTTATTATATCTATCATTGGTCTTGAACGTGGGTGGAAGTGAGAGGATATAGAGTGCAGGAGTTAATACCAGGAAAATGTGGAAAGGATGGCATGCACGCAAGATTTCAGTTATTAATAACTCGATACAGCCTCAGTTATTTTTACAAAATTTTCTAGTTACAAAATTTTCTAATTTAGATTTTCTAGTAGTGCTTCGGAGTCTGGATATGTGCCCGATGCATTGCAATAGGCTCACCACCTATTACATAGTGGGACGTAAACGTAACCGGTGAATCGTGGGAGTATTCTGCATTCCTCTGCCCGCCTCTTCGGGGATTACAGGCGTAAAGTTACGTTCGTAACATCTTAAATCTTGGCATGGCATGTACTTCATCATAAAATATCAGTCTACTGCTGACAAAAATAATATTTAGAAGAGTTTAAATTTCAATTTTAGTGTAAACCATACTACTAATAATATATTTTAAGATTTAGACACTTAAACATTTTAAGTACAATATTTACGTATCGACTTTATTATTATTACACCTTTTTTTCATAGCCTAGTGGTCGCAATTCGACCATAATTGTATTAAACATATTTTAAGGATCAATGTTAATATA
>DWEI01002837.1:0-13651 GCA_018245875.1 Mysoria ambigua | reverse complement strand
GGACGTAAACGTAACCGGTGAATCGTGGAAATGTTCTGCATTCCTCTGCCTACCCCTTCGGGGATTACAGGCGTGAATTACGTACATATGTTACTATATCGTGCAGTAACAATGTATGTTCGTATAGAAATACTGCATTAGCATGCGACGGTAGTTACCATTGCAATGGTTATAAATGTTGAAACACAAAATGCCAGTAATATGTTTATTAACATAGCTCTATATACATTTATTGTAATTCCAAAATAGAAACATTTCAGTTAGAAATTCACATAAATTTAATAAAAACAAGGTATTATTTAAAATATTAGGCTTGGTGCTAACACAATCGCTAATACAATGACGGACTCTAGTTTATCTCTGACACGTGTAAATAAAACAAATGCCATAAAATAATGTAATTCGGCAATTCATTCGGGTATTGCTCATATATTATTGGATTTCTCTAGATATCACAATTAAGTAATGCACTTTACATAAATAAATTATAAAATTGTCAACTGAGCGTCTGTCTTATAATTCCTCAATTGTATAAAACAATGTCAAAAACATTCACTATTTAAAATCTGATCACGTGGTCCACTGCCGTGAAAACGCAAACTGCAGTTTTACCAAAATCGTTACTCTCATGTTCACAATCGACACAATCTCATCACCAATTCATCGTTAATGGAAATTACACATTTGTCTCTATATAAATTTTCTCTTCTAATAAAGTACATAGTTTTTTTCATCGAATACACTTCAATATATGCTAATATGGAAGCATTCCACGTGTCTTTGTGATGAGCGATCGGCACCGAGGCGGCACAGTACGTCGACGCACCCACCCACAGAAAAGAATCAATTTGGAATCCGAGCGAGCGTCCGACGTCCGACAGGTCACAATTTCACAATCTGGTTGAAGCGTGTCCGGAAGGCGAACACGGGGTTCCGGCGCTAGTCGGCGTCGCCGTTGGGCACCGACAGCGGCTCCTCGTCCTCGTTGTAGTCCAGCGACAGCACGGAGCCGCGGCGGCGCTTGCCGCGCGGCGCGTCGCTGCAGTCGCTGCCGCTGCGGTACGCGCGCTTGTCGGGCGGCGACGCGGCGCGCGACGGCGCGCGCGTGCCGTTCACCGTCGCGTGCGTCGCGCGCAGCTCCTGCTGCAGGAACAGTACCGTGCTCTGCATCCCCTCCACATCTTCGTCTAGCTCTTGTAGAAACTCGTCCAGCTCTACAACACACGCACACATTGACACGATTATATATGTCTAATAGTACAATTTATTTTAACCTATACAGATGCAATGGCTGTAGAACTCGAAATATTTATCCGGAAGTAAGAATACAGGTTGAAACGCTTACAGTATTCAAGTAATAACGTTATTATAAATAATAAAAGCACAAACCTGATTGAGACTTTTTAACTTCTTCACTAAAACTTTTTTGTAATGCTAAATCACCCTCTAACTTAGCTATTCGTCCGCTAGACGTCATGCGCCCGAGATCTTCGTTCTCTTGATGCAATAACCTACACTTTGCCATCAGTTTTTTCCCTGTATTCGAGTCCGGTGTAAACTTCCACGCTGAAAGTTCATTCTGAGTCTCTTCAAGTCTCGCCTTAGTCGACGTTAGCTCCTGCTTCAATCTAAGAATCAGTACATTTACAGCTGGGTCCAAGAGCGAGGGCCGCCCGTTTAGACTCGCATGTGAAGATTTCAATTCACTTATCTGACTCTGAAAACAGACATCGAAATGTTAACGAATATTTTTATGTAATAACAAAACTGACAATATAAAATAGCCAGACTACAGGTAATTTTCCTGATAGTACTGTGAATCATGATTCAACATACAACTTAACAGTCACAGATTGACCTTCTTGTTCTGTATTTAGTAAACTGACTATTGAGTTGAAGGTTGTAAGTTAGATGTCAATTCAGTATGAATATATATTTGATGAGCACAAGTACTTTTTCTGTGTCTGGGTAATCTGAACAGGACTCGTTTAGCTCTAGCTTAGGAATAAAATGGCCATCGTCTTAAGATACAATTTTATTGTGTTATAATTGACTTACAACATAATCTTGTATTTCCTGTTCTTTTGCTGCTAATCTCCGAACGAGGACTTTTTCTCTATGTTGCGATTCAGCGTACTGCTGTTTTATCCTTTCTTCTATCTCTTTCGCCTTCTCCAGACTTCCTGTAAGTGGCAAGAATATTTTGTGAGTATTGACCAAACCTATATTTATGAACATCAGTTGAAAGATATATTATAATGGAGTATGATCAGAAATCTCCAAAAAGGTTTAAATCACAGTTTTGAAATGTCTCAGTATATAGTTATTATTATTCAATTTCTGTTTGCATACATCAAAATGCTATCTTAAATATTCATACATTAAAGGGATTAAATAAATATACTCCTACAATCTGTTGAATATGAAAGAGGATGTCAGAAACATACATACTGGACAGAATGTTTTTACTTATGTTAAAGATGCCTTCATGCTATAAATACCAATATATTAATGGCATGTTGGTGACATTAAAATCACTAGTAAAAAAACTATTTTTTTTTTCAATTCCCTAATGGGCATATAAAACATTTTTATTAAATATTAAATATGCAATATAATAAATATAAATTTCTTTACATATTACATAGTATGTACTTTAAAATTGCATGATAGATTTTCATAGTATTCATGCAATTATATTGTAATAATGTAAAAGCTAGTCATTTCTATTAAAATTATAGTTTATGGTGATTCTATCATTTCTTGATAAAACATTGCCATCGTTTAGTAACACATAGCATTTTTCAATATAATTTTCCTTATTTACTAACAAGGTAAACAATCTTTTAATCGACAACACCTTAACTAAATACTGATTACAAATATTGTCATTTTAGAAACAATTGAATGCTTTTCTTATATGTAACATACAGAAACAGTATACACTTATAATTATAAAATACTTTCACAGATTCCATTCTTTTCATTATAAAAATCACTACTTTTCTTTGATATGTCTCTATTGGTAAGAGATCATTATATGAAATTAGTGACACAGAGTTTAACTTATCTACACAAATACTGATAGCTATTGTTTAAACTTGAAAACACAAAAAAAAGATCATTATGCTCAGAAAACTTGCAAATGTATGTGTGAAATACTTTCTTATAAATGTAACATACATTTATAAGAAATGTTGATTAGTTTTTATTAGATTGAACATGGGTAGTTAGAACATTTTATTAAATTTATTGTGCAGTTATTATTGTGGAACATTTGTGTGAAGGACTATTAAAAATTCAGTGATTCTGATAATGTCTAGACAGTATATATTTATTCATTTTTTCTGTTGGGATAAACAGTTATGAATTTCATGTCTTTAAAACTATTACTATTTTGGCTTTAAATTGAGTTTTTTTCAATATTGATATATACCCTTCTATGGTTCCACTGTCGGAACATGGTTCTCCTCTCACAATGAGAGGGTTAAGGCCATAATCTGCCACACCGGCCAAGTGCGGGTTGGCAGACTTCACACGTCTCAGCGAACAATTTTTGTTTTTTGGACTACAAGGTGTGCAGGTTTCCTCACGATGTTTTCGTTCACAGTTACAGCAAGTGATTTAAACTTAAAGCGCACACTTTTAAGAGGTGCACGCCAAGGATTTGAACCCTGTCACCCAGAGTGAGAGGTCGAATTTCAAACCACTAGGCTATCACTGCCGGATAATGTAAAATAATTTTATTTTACAATATTAACCAGTGGTGAGTTAGGTGAGGAGAAAAAATTTATGTTGATAATCAAATTTAAGTGTTTTTTTAAGTTTTAGTGCTGTTATTGCTGACTTTATTTATATATTTATTTATTTTATTTTATTTATTAGATAATCCAACAGCCTAATATACAATTATAGTTAAACATAAAATAAAAAGAAAAATAAGGCCAATACGGATTACACTATTGGTTAATTAAATTTTATAAAATTAATAATAAAATGAAGTGTGTATGGGAGCGTGAATAAATAATAGTAATAAATAAATCTACAATGGTGTAACAAATACAAGTTCTATGGCTCACTTTTGCATTACTGTTAGTTTTTTATTATAGTTGTTGCAACAATATGTCAAACACCATAATTCTAATGTTAATACTATAATAAAATTGCAAGTAGCATATTAAAAGCCTCAACAGTGGTAAATTTTTTAGCCGATTAATCTGACAATCTTTCATTTAAAATTATTTGGAATTTTCGTATGTGTGTCACAATTGAAGAAGTACTTTACATCTAGGTGATTACAGATGAAATATCACCTGTTATAATAGTGTCAATTGGCATTGTGAAATACCCAATACAAGAATTGTCTAGACTTATAGTCATGAAGTTAATGCATAATCTTGATTTAATTAATTAACACCGTGAATATCAAAAATATATGTAAATATGATACAACCCATCAGACCCTTCTCATTTCGAGGTGATACAACCCCAACAATGAATGGAAAAAGATTGAGTGATGATAGTCATAATAAAATTGAATATCTTGTTAATCAACATGTTGGTTGAATAGTTGCAAACAATCAAGATCAAGAGATCCTGGATTCAATATCTGACTTGGGTACTGTTGGGCGTTTCTACACGCTGGGTCCCTTACAGAGTAGGCCGAGAGCACGGAGTGCCAAATATCTCTATCCTTACAGACCTGCCACACTTCTTCCACTTTCATAACTCTTTTCAAACATGCTCACCGGTTTCGGAGGCTTCTGACTCCCCATCAGCCAATATATGGCCTATTCCATCAAGATAGGCGAGTCTTGAGTTGGACGTTTCTAATTTGAAATTAGTACTGTAGTGGCTCTGTGTCTAAATTAATGGTGTATGGGCAATAGGCATGATCTCTATTCCATAGTGGAAAGTAAACATGATTAGTAAAGAATGGACGTGTACTATACCAACCAGCCTACCTCTACAAGGAGTACAGTTGTGCAATTGTGTTTAAATTTGATTATTCATATGTGTTTTCTAAGTGTGATTTTAGTATGATTATGTTTGCAATTGCTTTATATGGTATGACATACAGTTTCTATAACTCCATCCAGTGACAGGCTTAATAAAACAGAATATTTGTATCTATGTTTACGATAAAATTGATAAAAAAAAAGTAACACACACTGTGTTTGAAAAGATAAAATGACATTTCTGATATATGTCATTCTATCAACTTTGTTTAATGTTATGTAAGTAATAAATGGGAATGCAGTTTAGTGTCGCTACGTAGCTAGTCATTAGATTGTATTTGGTGCTTTGTGCTCTCTGTCTACACTGTAAGCAACCTGGTGTGATGATATAATAATATTGATAATCATGGGACTAATTTTATGCAAATAATGTTACTGAAAGTAAATTTTTCATTGTTATTGAAATAACCCCTTTTTATAATTTTTATTTATTTATTCTTTATTGTTTACCTGTACTTATTGTAAGGTTACAAAGGGTGGACTTAATGCCTGGTGGCATTCTCTATACCAGTCAACCCAGGGTGATAGTTAGAGTATGCGGTAGGAACAACAAAGCCATTTTGTAATTATTTAGCACGCTTCTGACCAAAATTAATAACATGGCTTTTAATCTACTGAAATTGATGGAATATTGTTGCTTCTATGGTTTACAATCTGAACTTGGGTCCCACTTAACTTAAAAAAATACATAACTTTTATACTGATAATAATAATTTTGTAAAGCCAGTCTTTTAAACTTTCAAGTTTACTGAAATAACCCCAAATCATTGATTACATCCAAAATCAGAATAGATTCTAGACCACAGAATCTTAGCCCTTAACATCCCATAAAAAGCATAGAAACATCTAAAGTAACCCATTAGTAAGTTGAGTGTTAAAAAACAAAAAGTAATCTATCTACACATATGAGCACACAATGTTAATTATTCAGATGAAATCTTATTTCTTCATTAAACATATAAAGTAACATGACACCTGTAATCCCCAAAGAGGTAGGTAGAGGTGTGTAGTACACTCCCATAGTTTACCACTCATGGTTATGCCCCACTATAGACTACATGGTGATTGTAATGCCACACACCAAGCACCAATTCAGACTCTTAGCCACTACTAGAAAATCTAAGTTAGAAAATTTTTATAAAATTTTATAGTGCCCGACTAGGGTACAACTAGGACCTGCCGACCAGCAGTCACATTAGCAACCAATACCACTAACAAGACCATAAACCATATTTCCATCTGTTTTTATTAATCCAGTGCCGTGCAGTATGCTCAAGGTGTTCTTTTCTTACAATAAAAAACCTAACAGTGTGGATTGAGATTTGGTGGGTTATTGGTACAAGGTTATGCTGGTTGGTTAGTGTAAGGTTGTGTCTTGTTGGATTAATTTTTTAAGTCTTGTACATCATAATTAATAGGTTAATGAATTTCAAGGTCCATTCCTCAGAGCTTAGGCCAACCTGTAGCTCGGGACCGGAATATGAGCTACGGTATCTCCTGCCTGTCGTAAGAGGCGACTAAAAGGAGGCTTTCGGGGTTGCGAGCGGCTCGACTCGCTCAGTCAGCAACCCGGGAAGAACGACGGTATGTGTGGCCGCGTACCGTCGTGAAAACCGGAGGGTGTGGGACGCGGCATTGGACCCGTCCCAAAGAAGGGCCCCTAGGAGCGCAGCGCTAGGAGGGCACCTGTGCGTTCCGCGGGAGATCTCGGTGTCCTCCTATTAACGCTAAGGAAGGCCACCGAGGGGGTTTCAGTGCAGTAAAAATCCAACATAACCCGGTATTATCCCCAGGACACCGGGTACCTTTTGAAGGTTTCCACCCCGTTAACAAAAAAGGCCAACCTCACATGATTGTAGCGCACCTGACTACATCACAGACATGTGTCTGTGACCAATTGATTGTGATGTATCATAGTCTAACTGAGCACAGTTAAACATCCTAGCTATTGATGGGACACTACGTGAGTGATGGAAGAAGTTGTGGTGTGGGACTACACCACATTTCTGATGTGTTTTGGACATTCATCCCTCAGGTCTACATTCAGCAGGCAACTAATATCAGCCAATGTTGATATATGGATTCTTCACTTGCCAAATCAACTGACTCCAGTTTTTAATATTATCAAACTTTACTATCATAGCACTTAACTAGCATCTAACTGTATAATATTCCTCAGACCAAAGGTGTGTTGGCAATAATACATACATTGAATTTGTAATTTGAAAGGAATTTTAAAAAACAACACAATAATCTATCATTTGTCTCAACTTCTTGTTTTATGTACTTAACCAATTTGACAACTGAAGCATCCACATATAACTCAATAAATTATCAGATGTGGAAAAAAGATCTTTGTTAATAATAAAAATTCACCTATATGTAACTTCACGCCTGTAATCGCCGAAGGGGTAGGCATAGAAATGCAGAACCTTCCCACAATTCACCAGTTACGTTTACGTCCTACTATGTAATAGGTGGTGAGCCTATTGCCATGCATTGGGTACATATCCAGACTCCGAACCACCACTAGAAAATCTAAATTAGAAAATTTTTGTAGTGTTCGACCCGGGAATCGATCCCGGAACCACCCGATCGGCAGTCGCAGCCGCAACCAACACGACCAACGAGGCAGTCAAATTCACCTATGATTTTCTATACGGAACATGAACATGTTTTGGCGGTAAACATACGGCAAGATACAATGAACTCAACATGAACACACCTGTAATTACAATTATCAGATGCATTCAGTTAATCATATCAGATTGCCGGTGTGCACAAAATGTGTACAAAAACTTTGCAAATGTGACCAAACACCACACACACAAAAGTATGTAAATGGTGGTATTAATAATTTATATACATACATATTGAGGCTTTTGGCATATAAACATTGTAAATGTATTACTTATATTTTGTATTTAATCTTTATCTTAGCACGAAAATAAAAATAATAAATGAAACTTCACACCTGTAATCCCCAAAGAGGTAAGCAGAGGAATGGCGAACACGCCATCATGCCATCGGTTACATTTATGTCCCACTATGGAATAGGTTGTGAGCCTATTGTCAGAAAGGCAAGTCAAATATTAGTAATAAGTATGTCATTTAAGCAGATAATTCTTTTTTTTTCAATTTTACTATAAAGGAAATCGAAATATATACATCACTTTATGGATAGATACATTTAATGAGAATGGAAATTATTTATAATCAGAATTATTTTTAAGAAATATCTTTGTCTCCTCATCGATCATGTTGGTTGCAAACTACCTCATTGGTTGTGTTGATTCAAGTGTGACTGCGGATCAGGAGGTCCCGGGTTTGATTCCCAGGTCTGGCACTATGAAATATTTCTAATTTAGATTTTCTTGTCGTGGTTTCTGGATATTGACCTGGTACATAGCTATAGGCTCATCACTTATTTCATATTGGGATGTAAACATAACTGGTTAAACATGGGAATGTTTTGCAATCCTCTGCTTATCTGTTCGAAGATTACAGGTGTGATGTTACAAAATGACTTTGAATATCTTCAGACACAGCTATTAGATTTCAAATAGAATAAAATCTGTGTTATGGTAACCAGTCAGCTGGTAAACTTTACATATGCATATAAATATATAATCATATTAACACTTTTCATCCCACATGAGCACCTAACCAACTTCATAGATAAATACATACATAGAGTGGAATTAAACCCACTAGCTACAGATTAGCAGACAGGTTTACTAACCAACAGATGACGTATTTCAGACCCTTTTATCATTCCACTGTTGAAAGATGAGTCAGTATAATTCATATTTATCATCTAAGAATTTAACAAGAGCATTTTATATAATAATTAATGTAATGTGAAATAGACATAAGGTAGTGATAGCCTAGTTGTTTGAAATTCAACCTCTCACTCCAGGAGACCGGGTTCAAATCTCTGGCACACACCTCTTTAAAAATGTGTATTTTAAGTTTAAATATCACTTGCTATTATGGTGAAGGAAAACATCATGAGGAAACCTGCATACCCTAGAGTTCTAAAAAAAATCGTTCTCTAAGGTGTGTGAAATCTGCCAACCCGCACTTGGTCAGTGTGGCAGACTATGGCCTTAACCATCACATTCTGAGAGAAGACCCATGTTCCAACAGTGGAATGATGAAGGGTTGATATTGAAATAAACATCTTATATTCACCATACATCATAAACCGATTTTTTCATTCAGATGAAAATATAACAAATGAATATAGATATAATATAAATTATGGTAGGTCATGGGTTACACACCATTCAAAATCATGGATAATAAGCTATATCATATTTCTCTACTCAATTAACTCAAAATAAATTGACAACTAGACATATAGTTGAGACACTATATTTATTAAAAGCTTTGGTTATATGATTACATTAAGATTTATTAAATACAACAAATACAAATTTTTGTTTTTCTGTTATTATTATTTCAAAATGTAGTCAGAATTCACAGAAATTTACTATTGACTTCAATGACAACAACAATATTACAATACCAATAGCCTCAATGAATGTTACATTTATCTAGGGTTATTGACATTATCATATTACAATATATTCACTTTATACCACAGCTTATCAGTTATATTGTTAAAAATGAGATCATTTTTGATACAATCGCTTAAATATACAAGTGGTAATCTTAAGTTTATTAATAAATATAGAGACAAATATATTTACTTTTTGTTGTTGACAAGGACTCGATGTAACCGCAGTGTTACCCTCGGCGCCAACTGACATTTTTAATGGAGCACTGTATATTGACACATCTCCAAGACAACTTGGAGGATACACTGGACCATTGGGCACCTCGCAATATGTAGTATACACTTCCACTGAACACTCCACTGGCACTGCTCTCACACAGCTATACACCTCTCTTCTTTTTTCACCTTTATGATCACCTAAATTACACCCCGTACCACATACTCGTATGACTAAATTTCGATATCACAACATTGAACATTGTGTCGTAACAGTATCACTAAGTTTAGTTAAAGCATTGTCGATATAAAATGTAACTAAGTAATGTTTGCACGGCAACAGAGCGCGGGTCGTCAGACGCGAACCGAGACCACTACCAAGCCGATGTAACTTTGTCGTAAATACCTTCCAACCGCTTGTTCAACGTTTCAAGGTGGTCAATGTACAAGTCCTGGTTTCTCCACGAGGCGCGAAGCGAGTCCGCGCTCGCAGAGTCGATCTGGTTCGAGGTCAACAACACGCGCGCCACGTTTGTGACGCCGCCGCCCGCGATGCCCTCACTCACGCTCTCGCCCTGCCGCTCCGGCTCCTCGGACATTGCACTTTCACTAATACTATTGGAGCCCTTTTCGACTGCAACCAAATACATGTGCTTAATTCTGCAATATAGATTGTTTCGGCCGCCGTTATCAAATCGTTCAAAGTGACGCATACAGTAATGTTAAAACTATAAGTACGCGATACTTACAGCTGCGACCACTTCTTTTAACTTATATAGTTACACAATCTTCTAATTTTGTATTATTTCACCACTTAAAACTAAAGCTAAAAACGTTTATTTCTAAAAGTTCTAACTATTCCGTTTCAACACAAGTACGCCATCTTATCACGTAGACAGTGTTGTCATCCACGGTAATTATAATGTCGTAATGTCGACGTTAGGCAATTAACATTAATTTGAATACAAAATTATGTTTTGTTATTTTAAGAATTATTAAAATAATGGAATAAACAAAACTATCTTAACGGCAATATAGGTAATATACTACTAATCTCGTAAGCAGTTTCTGTCCGCAGTGTTGCAGTTAGCTAAGATTATTATTTATTGCCAGGACAAAAAATACTGTGTTTGGCGGGAAAACAGTAACGAATATTCCAAGGAATATTAAACCAAATAACCAAAGTATTGTCAAATTATCATAGAGTGTTATGAACACTATCTGTAACATTAGTATTCAGCTTGTATTGCATTAGTACTGAGAGCTTGAGACTTGAGAGCAAGCCATAGTTTTTAGAAACAAGTAATACTTACAGATAAGCTGTTTCGGTATGTATTTGATAAATTGATTGTAAATTATATTCTCCATAATTTTAAGGCCCTCTTTATAATCCAGAATATCATTGTTAAATTTGTTGAGTATATATAATGTAATAAATTACGGATTAGCAAAACAACATTCTGCGAACTCGGCTTGTTAAAATGAACGGGGCCCGTCAAAATCGGTCTTAATAAGTCCCTTGGATTGTAAGCCTGTAGAGTAATTTGAATTACATAAATATAGCCCCTTCATTATAACAATTACTTAGATGTGTGTTAAATTGTATAAATACTATCTTTATAAGTCATAGCGTCATAACGTCATAAGATCATTATTTCCAAATTAACAACCAATTCTTCCAAAAGTTCGTTTATGGCTTACTTTCAACGGTGTTTGAGACCTTTGAGATGTTCATGGCGCCGAACAAATTGGTTAATTGTTTTGATATTTACATAAATGATTTTATGTGTAAAAACTTTGTTTTTTTTTTAAATAATGTGGCAAACAGGGCTCTTAAACATCAATTAATTTACTGTCATTGTTCTAAAGAAGTTCTCAGTTACTGGAAGTGAGATCAGTTTCAATTTAAACAGAAATAGTATATCAACCTATTTAATCCACAATTTAAGCAATTGCCGAATAATTAAGAAACGGTCGTCTTACAGTATCATCATCACAGCTTATCACAGACCACGGCAGCAGTTCACTTCTGTATATACGCATCCTTTGAAGACTACCACCGCCTCCTCTCCTCGACTTAGCTTCTGTTTGCAACCTTTCGCAGGTCGTCGTTTCACACCTGGCCGCAATGCATCCAACACTACGTTTGCTGAGTCGCGGTTTCCACGACAGAACTCTCTTAATATAACTTGACACCTTACATGTTTTGTATTAATTTTCACAGCCTAAATTAACCTTATATTTATCGCGCCTCGATGGAAGTTATAGTAACATATTGAAATATGTTTATAACATTATTGGTTGATTATATTATTCTGTATTTGGAGATAAAGCTAGAATAAAAAGAACAAAATAGCCTGATGTCTCTAAGGCTAAACGGTGATTTTATATAGCTTAGTTTCCCGCCTTTTTAGTCATCTTATATATTATTTGTATGAGTTCGTAAAGAGGTAAAGATTAAAGGTTATCCGAAATAAAAAAAATAAAAGAACTTGTAATGTTAATTTATCTTAACATTTATTTGAATACATTATTAACACTTATACTAGTTAATGTTCAACATTAATCCATTTAAAAATTATTTTTATACAATTATAGTACTTATATGTATAGTTGTATAGATACAGTATTAAATAGTTATATCACAATATGTACAACGGAAGGTCGGTTGTTGGGGCAAGTTGGAGCGCGCTCTCAATAGGGCCGCCATACTTCTTGGCTGCCGGCACCGTAGAGGCCGTGCTTCACGTCATCGCTCGCCTCGCAGCTCTGCACAAGGCCACTAGATTCCGCGGTACCTGGAAGCTCCGTCGTAATGGAAATACCGCCATCTATGTCGCTTATTTTGATCTCGCTCGGAATGTACTGTTCGAGGTTGTATTTATCGGCCGAACTGTGCAGGTGCACGTGGATTTGGTTCTGATTGACGGTGGAGTATAAGTTCGGTAGGATCATTTGGGTGTTGGGGTTGATGTAGGGCGTGTGGGGTTGGATGCAAGTGGGGCTGTTCATGTTGTTGTTGTATTGGTAGTTGTAGTTGGTCGCCGGCCAGTTGTAGTAGTTGGGGTCGTATCGCTGTGCCGGCGGCGCGGCGGGCGCGTTGAGCTCAGTGAGCCCGCTCGGTCCGCTGGGGCTGCCTTTCACGAAACTTGCGCTCGCTGGCTGGAACGTGCTGTAGTCCGCGTGTCCCAATTGAATTTCAGGCAGTACTGAAAACAATTTCAAAATAAAAATTAGTTCAGTTATTGAAAATATGAACAATTACAATCATTGTGTCTTAATTTGCGCCCAGTGTGGCAATAGGCATCTAATCCGTGGGATGTAAAACTGAATCAATTATCTATCTGTATGAGTGTACTCGTCTGCCTATCCCTTCGGGGAAATACAACCGTCTTCTTATGTTAGTATATATGTTACAATTACGGTATTACTTGATTAGCATTCACGTTTCGCAAATCCCATGCAAATAAAGCGTAAAGTACATTGACAGTTTCTGTTTGCTAAGTTCATTACATAGATGACGCTGTGCGCTCGTGGCTTGGGGAATACGGCCGTTATTTTTTCCCGCCATTATGAATCATATCTTAAATATTTACTTAACGTATCATGATTATCTAACATTTGTTCGTTAGATGTTGGAAATTACGATTATTATTGACCGGAACTGAATTATGTTGACATATCGCTTCGGTCTACCGGTGACCGAAGCGATATGTCATCGGTACTTTTTCCCAATTTTGTGGATTTTCTATTATGACTCCATTTCAATATGGTTTGGCAAGTTGCTGTGACCGATATTAATAAATATACTTGTTTGCAATAGCAATAGGCTCACCACCTATTACATAGTGGGACGTAAACGTAACCGGTGAATCGTGGGAATGTTCTGCATTCC
>DWEI01002836.1:0-13652 GCA_018245875.1 Mysoria ambigua | reverse complement strand
ATTAATTATTCAGACAGTTTGGGATATTATGTTTTTAAGAAGTTGTGTTAATTAGCTACAACTTGATGACAATTTTTTATTTTATTTTTATTTATTTAACATTATTGCAACTTTTAAGTTGTATACAGAAAGTTCTTAACACTCTCTTTATTAAATTAGTACATATATTTTGTAGGTTGAAATTTTTTCATTAACTAATATTTTTACTAATCATACAATAATTGTTGAAAAAATTTGTACTATAATTATCTAATTGAAATATATGAATGATTGTTTTACCATTTTTAGCATTCAAATGCATAGGTATCAACAGAAAATCATAGTAGAGATTATGCTTATAGAATGTAGCTGTACTTGGCCTTAAATTTGTTTGAACAGTGCCTTATGTGACACAATGTAAATTAAAGCAATAAAACAAGAATCCTATAATAACTGCTGCACACCGTCTTTAATGATTAAAAAAGATGGAAAGCTAAAGAATAAAGATGTTATGATTAAATATTGAAAAACTAAAGACATAAGGATATTTTATAAAATATAATTTTGAAATATTATGATCATCTTTAACCTATTTTATTGTTCCACTGTGGACCACAGGTCACCTCTCAGAATGAGTACGGTTAAGACACTTGTCATGAAATATTTTAAAATAATATTACTTTAAGATAATATTAATAATACCATGTGTACTTTGCATTAGATGCCTTGTATGTGTCTGAGGTGGTAGCTCAAGTAAACATATTAACATATCTTCACATTCTACTACCATTGTTCCAATTGGCACTCGTTCAACGCTCACATGCCGTTTAATAATTCATTCATACATTCATTCATCCGATTCATACACACTTTGAATTCATTGTCGCTTTTTAACATGTATTTGAAGTGAATATTTTCTATTGTACGCACTTGATTGTACTCAGTATAGGTAGGTTTATCAACCGTGGCAAACATTAGAGAGCTACGCTATGGCGCTTACGAGGTAGGCACAGAGTAATGAGTGCCAATAATCTCTGTCGTTACTGACCTGACATACTTCCACATTCATATTCTCCATACACACACGTTGTTTTCTAAGACTTCTGACTCCCTCATTATAAAATGTCAGATTTATTTGACCGAACTAGATAAAACTTTGACTTCCTGGGTCCATACGTCCACCGACGGTGTCATTGCACTCGATTTGTTTAACGTTTTTTACTTCCTACTTTTCAATTATTTTTTGATCTTTGATGAAACATATCATAGATGAACCTCTCACTGAAACCTCGGCTTCCATGCAACACTGACGCCCATATGTCACGTCGTCACCCCGATAATCCGATTTACTTACATGCGTGGTGCTTAATTGGATATAGTCATTTTAATGGCTGCACAGTTCCAGTAGCCGCTGATGACTAATAAGGTGAAGCTGTTGTACGGTTGACTTCTCGATAATCGCGCTGTATGGATTCGATTAACTCTATCTACGTGGCCGACCTTGGTGCCTCGATAAAAGCAATATTCATTTAATCTGTCAGATTAATGCGTGTCGTAATGATTATTCAATAAATTGGGTTGTTTTTATTCATGACGGTAGCCGAGTGTCCTAATGCCGTCTTAGAAAAATATGTGTGATTACTTTCTGATGTTTCTTTGTAAGTTTGCATTGTTTCGTAGTTATAAATGGTCAGTAAGATTTTTTTAGTCCGTTGCACCCTTATGTAAGGAAAGTGCACAGTAGGAAACCTGTGTTCTGTCTAAGAAAGTATGAGTAAGTTTATCAGATATACGCTACGCGGTAAAGTTTCTGTTCAATGTATTGTATCATTCACTTTAAAGTGTTCATTATCGTAAGTGAACGGGATTCATATAATTTATTAAGCTATTAATTACCTGGCGAAAAATTCCTTAATTTTTCCCCCATGTTCTGTTTAATTTATACCAAATTCCCCCTTTTATCCTTTATTCCATAGTTGTTCATGAGTGTCAATCTCGTTTTCAGATACGACTTCTGGAAGCTTGAACCTGCTGACACCGTCGTCGACGACTAGTCGAATACGGGACTTCACTTCTCGTATACAGGAACGTGCAGCGTCCAATCTCCAGCCGAACTATTTAGCCCAGCCCACGCCCGCTCTAACGCCGATCAGAACGCCCGATGAACACACTCCGACTCCAAGGAAGTCGGACAACTTGCTGAAGCCGCCACCTAAAATACACATCGACGCGGCCAGTCACAGGTCTCGCTCCCATCAGAAGAAACGTGACGAGACGCCGCAAAAGAAGCCCAGCTACTTGAATCTCGCGTGTTCCGTCAACGGCTACACCAACTTAACCACATACGACTCGAAACTCCGGCAGGACATCAACAAGAGTCGTGAAGCGTCCCCGATCAGACCCATCACACACAACTATCAGTACAGGAGTGAAAATACCACCCTACTCGTGCCCGTCCCGGTCAGCGCGAACAAACTGCTGCTGCCAACCTTCGGGCCCCATGATACCCGTGCGGATTTGACGCCGAAAGCGCCTTCCAAGGCGCGCACTGATCCCTACTTAGCTTCCACGCCCGTGCATGCGTACATGGCGGCCGAAAATAAACAGCTGAAGAACGACTTCCTCGGTCCCAGCATGACGACCGCCAGTCGACCGTACATGTCCAGCGACAGCAAGAACTTCGCCGCGTCCATGCTCCGTCAAAAAGATGAGGTAGATAATGCGAAGGAAATGTTCAAATCGAGCTACTCTGAAACCAATTTTAGACAGACTGTCACCACCAATGGAAAAGAGTCCAGATTCAGTTCAGAGTCGTACACTATTTCGTCGAATGGCATGTCGAAAAGAGTCGAGATCACGAAGGAAAACGGTGAGATGTTGACCAGTCCTATGAAGAGCTTCATTCAGCAGCGCGTGGAAAGACTGTACGGCCCAGGCGCACTGGCGCAAGGATTCTTCAATCAGAAACGTTATAAAATGAAGAGCCAGAGCGAGGAAGACGACCCAAAAGTATTGACTGAGAAGTCACTGAACTGTCCCAGTGATAGACTAGTATCCCCAAGGAAATCCAATGAAAGTGTGGACAGCGAGAACATGTTTTCTAGTCCGGCCGAGGTCGACGCTACTGTTCTACCTGTCCTGAGGCATTTAAGGCCGGAATTCCGGGCCCAGCTGCCGATACTCTCCCCAAAGAAGAGTTTCAAATCGGACTTGTCGCCTCAGAAGCCGGAACAAGACATTCCAAAGCCAGCGAAGACTGATTCGGAGGAAGTATGTGAAAAAATATGTGACGTAGTGACAAACGGTGTATCTGTGATAGCTTTGAACGATTCTAGCGATGTGATTAAGGACGTCAACGGTGTGAACGGCGAGGCCAACGGGGAGGTGGTCAAGAACGCACACTACTTCCTGGATCTGGAGAAGAAGGAGACGGAACGATTGATCGCGCTGGCCGTCAGCGCCGAGAAGGAACTGGAAATTTTGCAAGTAAGACAAATTTAAAGTTTTCTATTTTCAAATATATAACGATTTACATGCAACTTAAGGTACATATAGTGCCTGGTATATGGCAATGGGCTTACCACCTGTTCCATAGCGGAATATAAACGTAACTGATGAAATGTGGGAGTCTACTACGCTCCACTGTTCACCTTTTCGAGAAGCACAGGTGTGAAATTACATTCTAACTGATTGTTTACCCAAACATTCACATTTGCTCTTTGGAGTGTTATTTAAGTTTTGTAAGGACGTACGTAACTTCACGCCTGTATTTCCCGAAGAGGCAGGCAGAGGAATGCACAACACTCCCACGATTCACCACTTACGTTTACGTCCCACTATGTAATAGGTGGTGAGCCTATTGCCATGCATATATCCAGACTCCGAACCACTACCAGAATTCTAATTAGAATTTCTAGCAGAAAATTTTCTAAATTGAAAATTTTGTAGCATTAGACCCGGTACCTTCCGATCGGCAGTCGCACTTGCAACCAACACTACCAACGAGGCAGTCAAGTCAAGTTTTCTAAGGATTGATTTTAAAAGGTTTATTCTGAACAGCATGCAGCATTCTTATTATTAATTTAAAGCTAAAGATGAACCACCAGCTGTAGCCATCCTAGTAAAGATATAAAAGATGTTGGTCGTCTTGGCAAGTGCGATTGCCGATCCAGAGGTCCCGGGTTTGATTGCCGGGTTGAATACTACAAAATGTTCTAATTTATATTATCTAGTAGTTGTTTGGAGTCTGCATATGTGCCCGATACATGGCAGTATGCTCACCACCTATTCCATGGTGGGATGTAAACATAACTGGTGAAACGTGGGAGTGTTCTGCATTCCTCTGCCTATCTCTTCGGGGATTACAGGTGTGAAGTTACGTTTATGTTTGTAATTTTTAATTTGACAAGGTACCTTTAATTATTACTGACATTTTATATCATCAGAACAGCTCCATCCTAAGGTAAACTTGGTGTAATTTTTTTAATAATATGATAAATAAATAGTATGTAGTTACTTGTATGTAAGGCAAACACTATAATTATCAATTTTGTATTTTTCACTTGTGCTCTCCATAAATGCAACTGAATCTCATCAAACCCATTTAATATTTACTATAATTTCATCACATTGTTATTTATGTATTTGTGTGACTCAGGAGCATATAAAAATGTTGTACAAATTTACCTTGTAAGTGAAGTACAATCTTCATCAGCCTGTCTTAGCCCACTGTTGGACATGATTTCCCTTGTGGCGTTTTTGCATCTCAATCTGAATACTGAGTATGCCGGTTGATGATTGACACCAAGATATATTATTTATAGCAGATATAAATCACATTTCAGACTCAAGAAGACATAAGTGAGGAGGTACTGGGTCTATTGAGATCTGCCTCGGGCAAAGCTCGGCTCTTGGCCACACAGAAGATGCAGCAATTCGAAGGTAACTTCTATAATTTCTTTAACCAATTTGCTTCGTAATTATTGACCCTGACTGTGAGCGCATGGCTGTGGGTTTGATTCCCACCCGTGGCTGATATTTGTATTATGTGCAAGAGTATTTGTTCTGTGTTGAAAGTAAAATGTTTCATGTCAGTTTGAGTATTAATTTGTATATTTGAAATTAATTTGTCTTTGGCTGATTTGAAATAAGATTGATTTGTAGGAATTTGTTCCAGCATGTTATATTCATTACCTCTCAATTTAATTGAAATTTTTATGTATAATACTATATGCTCAATTTGTTCAGCACTTCAATGTTAAGTTAACATTGCTTTAATGTTAATTATTTGCACCTACCAACGCCAAGTCTCAGTTTTCAATTATTACATCTATTTGTTCAGATTGATTGGCAGCACAAATGCAATAAGCTTTATTCATATTTAAATCTGTACCTGCTCTTGTACACATATGTTTCATGAAGAATGTACTGTTGAATCTTTTCCTTTGTATTTTGTTGTATTCTGTTGTTGTGAATGTCGGTCGGTGTCGGTTCCAGGCCTCTGCTACAACAACATCAACGAGCGGCTGGACGAGCCGTTCCCCACCACGGTGCAAGACCTGTGCGGCTTCTGGGACATGGTGTGCCTGCAGGTGCGCAACGTGGACGCGCTGTTCCAGCACATCGCGCGCCTCAAGGAGAACGACTGGCAGGAGGTGGGTGCACATCCAGTGGTTTGTCAATCGGATTACTTAGTGTCAACGACTAGATATAAAACCAGGACAGGGTTTGTTATGAGCACAAGTATTTAATCTCTCTGTGATCTGTCTCATTCGGGATTTAAAGATAGATAATTAATTGATACATGAATGTTCACAACGAAAGCTTTCCTTATTGTAGCCGCTCTCCCTAGTAGCCAGCAGTTCATAACAGAAATTCTGTTTCCGTGCGTGCACAGATAGCGTCGCCGGTGAGCAAGCCGGCGCCGGCGGCGGCGGGGGCGGCGGCGCGGGCTCGCGCGCGCGCCGCGCCGCTCGTGCAGAACGAGAAGGCGCGCCTGGCCGCCGAGCGGAGGCAGGCCGAGCGCAAGGCCATGCTCGAGCTCCGCAGGTGGGCCTCCGTCCGCTCTCTGTACAAGTGGCTCGTACGTTTAATGTATTCTGAGACGGGTGAAGCCGGCGTGGGAGACTGTGGCCTCAACCCTCTCTTTCATAGAGGAGACTTATGGTCCTACAGTGGAACGATAAAAGAGTCGGGAAACTGACGTACTTTAGGACCATCGTTGATCTAGCGGTTGAGCGATGGATAGCTCTCGAGTTGACACCCGAGTCGGCTAGTTTTGGGTTTTCCTATCGTGGTATCCCTAATAGTAGCTCAGTGTCTGGTTTGGTGCCTGGTGTTTGGTCAAAGCTTACCCGCTAATCTGTGATGGGAAGTATATGAATGTAGGCAGTCTGAGAGAAGTGGCGTCCACAACTCGCATGCCCAATGTGGGGATTAAGGTGGCAACCGCTCACAGGAAGCCTATTATCCAGCAATAATTTGATGATAATGAGTACCACTCATTGAGGGTCATGTTTGTGAAAGCCCCAGAATCTTTCAATATATTTAGCCCAAATTTTTTAAGAACAGATTTTCAGAAGAGAGTAGTTCAAGCAAACCAATGTGTAAAAATGTGTTCATTACAAAACGGCCTGTCTACTATGATGTCGGTTACTCGTGCGCACGCGGCTCACGAGCCGGGTGGCCGTGCGGTAGCCGTCCAGCACTGACGCCCGCTGTCCGGCAGGCGCGCGGCCCGCGAGCGGCAGCTGGCGGCGCGCGCGGCGCCCCCCGCCGCCGGCGAGCGCGGCGCCGGCGCGGGCCTCGAGCGCAGCCAGGTCGGTCGCGGGCTCCGTGTTGTTTATTATTGGTCATCTGTCTGACTGCCTCGTCGGTCGTGTTGCTTGCAAGTGCAACTGCACATCGGCAGGTCCCGAGTTCAGTTCGCGGGTCGAGCACTATTATATTTTTCTAATTTAGACTCCCTAGTGGTGGCTCGGAGTCTGCATATGTGTCCGGTGCATGGCAACAGGCTCATCACCTATTTTATAATGAAACGCAAACGTAGCTGGTGAAATGTGGGAGTGTTCTACATTCCTCTGTCTACCTCTTCTGGGATAAAAGGCGTGATGTTTCGTTTACGTAATTTTGATTATTGTTTCTCATCACATTGAGTGCCCAACGAGGTAGACAGAGCAATGTGAGTCAAATATGTCGATGGTACCTGACGCGCCGCTTCCCCGCGCGCCGCCCTGCGCAGGAGGTGGAGATCTACGTGGGCAAGGGCGCGCAGCCGGCGCCGGCGCCCGCGGGCGACGCGCCGCGCGCCGCCAGCTGACTCGCTCGCCGCGCGCCGCTCCCCTGCGCTGCTGTTAAACAATGAAACAAGACAAGGCTCTAACGGACATGACGTACTAACACACACACACTCACACACACACGCGCGCGTAGACAACTCACACGCACAAAAAACGAGCATAACTGGCAGAAAAGAAACTAAATAACTCCTTTCAAAACTAAGGTACCGTTGTTCTCAATCCATTCACACGCTGCATTACATTGATTATAGTCAGTAGGTTTTTATTATTATTTTACAATGAAGAACAATAATAAAATCTGTTTGTGTTTGTCTATTTGTGCGTGTGGTCGGTCGCAAGCGCTTTCTATAGCTATGTTGTTGTTTATGGAAATTCGTTCTGCTTCTACACATATGTTTACATCATTATATTTACTATACGACTTGAGCTAAACTACCCGTATTGTCTCTGCTTGACATTTAATAATTGGCAATGTTTATCGACCTAAAATAAATAAAATCAATTAATTTATAATCGATTCCGAAGCACAGTTGATAGATGAATAAAATTATTTTCCGGACGTTGTTAAATCGAAATATTGTTACTGTTATTTGTCAAAGACAAAAATGTCATTGTTTTGATCCAAAATAACTGTGGGAAGCGCATGCATTTAACATTTCGATTTAACTCTGCTATATTAATAAAAAAAACCGCTAAATTACTTATTTATTGAGACATTGTCATATGTGACTATAAAATGTGACTGGACTGTATCGATATGTCGACGAACGTACCGCCCGCGCGCCCGCCGCGCCCGGACCGCGTGCGGGCGCTGGCCCGTCGTGCGCTCCGGCTTCAGTGTTGCTCTCGCTACGACGTGGGAGGACGCTTGGCCTATTTAACTTTATACCGTAGTCAGACATTATTGGATGATATATTATAAATAATTCAGCATTTAAAATTATATACTTAAAAATACAATTTTATACTAGACATATTATAATGTAATAAAATAATTGACAGTTACATATTCAACCCATATGGGACATTGTTAACTTTAACTAAAGTATTAGACATAATATTAGAGCTTTTAGAATTATTATACAATACAATATCGAAATCATAATACTCGACAATTTAGGCCTCTAACGAAATATAGTTTCTAAATTATGTGATCGGTATGAACCGGATCAACGTCGATCATTTGAATAAATAATGTTGCTTTGTAAATAGATTGTGATAATTGAACTTCGTTATGCACGTATTTTACGCTCTACAGTAATATGTTAATGTTTGGTTAAATTATCGGACTCCTAGCTCATTGAAGACACACTATGGACATTGTATGGTTTTCTTATTCCAGTGTTACTATATAATATTATTTATTGAAGGCTGGTACCTATAAATACAAGTGAAATTATTATGTAACCTTCAAAATGTGATGATTGCATTTTTTACGGACATCCGTAACTCCCAATTTAAATAATCAACTTCAAATTTATCTAGTTTGCTATTGCTACATTTAAATCAATCCGATTAGACATGAACTTTAGGAAGTAGAATCATTTTCGAAATTTGTTTCCTTGATGTTATACAGGTTATTTACTGGATTATGTTCATCGTAGGTACCAGATACTTATTTTAAGGATGTTGAGATATATTGTTCGGTGTTGTATGAAAGTTATGTTAACAATTGACATTTTTTTTAAATAAAATTGAAATATGATATGGAAATAATAAAATGTTTTATATGTATCGAACAAATCGTTATGTTTTTTATTGTTGGCCAAAAATCCAGAATCTAGGTTTTCAAGTATAAATGAGTTTGTAGTATTACACATTTGTGAACCAATTATAATTAAATAGATGTATGCACTGCGACCAATTATGATATTGCAACAATAATAATTCTTTATTATAATTCTATGTATAATTTCGTTCATATATTTTAACATATCTCTTGTCTTTTATTAATCCAATTGAACTATCGAATTAATGCTAATTTTGCTCAATTGCAGTACATATTTTGTCCAGTGGTTTTTTGGATTTATTTGAAGCATATTGTATCCTATATAAAATTTGAGGGTCAGATATGTTTCCAAACAAAAGTGGAAGCTTAATAGCTTAATAGCTGACAGTAAATCTCAAACAGAGCTAGTAAGCTCTAGATAAAAAAAATTACCGAAAGTTAATGATATATGCTGATGTTTTACATTTAAGTTGGCATTGTTGGTGGTGAAATGAAATATACTTAATCCAAAGATAGTTAGATTTTATTCACATATAATTACATCGAACTTTACACCCATGAAATATTTACACGGTGTAATGAATATATAATATATCAATACAAAAATGGATACAAAATTTCAATAACCGTGACTTTATCCTATTAGGAAACGTTCACAGTCATTAAATCTTCACCCAAGGGTGTTCTGACACTAAGAACTGACAGAAACATGAAATTTTTCATACTAGTGAGAAATATCAGCATTTGACAAATAAGTCAGGACTATTTGATACTTAACATGAAGCATGGGTTTGGCAATGCAACTCCTTTGTCCCTGGAACAATTCAATCCTTTTTACAGTAACAGAAATACTTGGCTGATATTGCATTCACTTTAAACCTATGTAACGGTAATAAATATTGACGAGACCGGTTTGCCTTCTATCAGTATAGTGCACTAAACTTTTATATATTTGTTAAGGAAGGTTATTCCAAGATGTCCGGGATAGTGTTAATGGTGTTTGAAAAAATAGCGGAATTCATCTTTATAATATAGAGAAATATTGAGTTGTAAACTGGTGGAGCTCACAAACACTCCTCTTTAGTGGTTGGGGCCCAAGTGACCACTGTATGGGTTAAATACTTAAAATATTGTAACGTTATCCATCTATGGCACTGAAAAAATGTTTTGTAAATTAGTCTTAACGTGCCCCAAATTCTTATAAATCATAAATCATAATACAGAACATTATAATACATAAATTTATTCTTAAAATTGAATAATTATTAATAACAAAATGTCATTTATAATATGGCATTTCAAAACCGTTGTACGAGATTTCCGCGCAAGATGTAATTACTTTTTTAATTTTTCCCGCCTTTTAGTTTGTCGTATTCAAGTAAATGTTATGTTCTGAATCGCGTTTTTTGTAGTATTTGTATAACTGTTAATGTGGCCTATTATACAAGGGGTGTGTAGGACATTAAATATTTCTCTATTGAAAATAATTACTGACTACTAAATAATAACGTTTAATGAATCTGTATAGAAAAAAATTGATGGTGCAATTAAGACTAATTTACTAGGTACGAAAATTTTGTTGGAAATTGACGATTTTACTCGTGTTGATGGTTCGTTACGTTTTTATATAATGCGACGTTTGTACCAGTTTTTTATATATTATAATATGTATGCACCGTTGTTTGGTTTTTGGCATTTGTTCGAGCGTGTAGCTAAATATCGGTGATAATTTTGACGTTAGGGTAATGCATTACAAGAGGCCGATTTAACTTCTCCGGAACTAAGTATGCACAGATGCTGCCATAATTTATTCAGTTGGCGACAATCGTACTTTTTATTTTTTTTATCTCTTTTATATAAAAAAAACTCTTTCCTTACTTTACCTGTTTGTAAATATTTTAGTTACTTTATGCTGATTTGTTTGAACATGCGAAATTAGCTTTCAAAAGAGTATGTATATATTGATTAATTCATTATTTTGGCGGTAACATCTACATTATCAGCGACCTTCAGATGAAAACGCTCAAAATCTTAAAAATAATGGATTAGCCTTAAAATATTACGATAGTTAATGTTTCATACACGACCACAACGCTCTGTCACATGTATGGTTGGTATTGCCTATTGCACAATTCGTACCACGTTACATCGCCGGACACACACGATACAGTAATAACGATCACGCTTGCTAGATTGTTAAAAGAAATTATAATTTTCTTATTGATTACATATATTTGGGGATGACTTTGGAATTAAATTCATAAGGAATTTTTGTAGATAGTTCAGATTACAATTCTGGGAACACGTGCTTTTTTATGCTTGTATGCTGTTTAAGAGTTGTTCTTAATTGATTAGGTTGTTTTACGTGGACCATATTTTTTAAGTATTTTATTAATTTTTGCCAAAATAAAAAAAATCTATAGTGATAACGGTAGAGCAGGGTTGACCCCTTTGTCGTTCACTCTATTTAAATCGCTCGTCTATTGTCTTTACAAATAGTTCTTAATATTAAGTGAATTTAATAGCTTAGCCTCGATATTTATTTTATTTACTGAACCACACAAAGGTACGAATAATTTTAGACATAATACTAATGCAATTTTTTTACATCTGATATATGAACTTGGCTTATTGTTATTATAAATGAAGCATTAAATATATGAATTTCTATATATAATGCAAGTTAAAAAACAAATATAGCAACACTGAATTTATGATGAATAGAATGTAATGTTTATCATTGTATTTATATTAAAGTTTATTGCATTTTATTCCGAGATGTACGCCTCTTTGATCCTTATACTAATCGTTGAAATATCATCTGTAAAATGTAAAGTAATAAAAGCCATGACATTTTTTTCGTGCTTTTTCTTAAAAACCTTGATATGCACATAAATATTATATACAACGTCTGTGACCAAATACGTCAGATACTGGCTGGCAAGTGTTTGACGTCGGCGTGCGTATCCCACGAGAATCATCGTTTAAATGAAGCACGCCAGCTCTGGAAGATAGCCATATTGGGCACTCGGTGTTCTCTGCCTGTCCTATTAAGGACCTGGTCTAATGATTATAAAGTAAATAAAAGCTCAATTTTTTATTTAACCTATCACCATGTTTTCATAATCTAGACCAAAGGTTCCCAAAGTGGTGCAGGTGGACCCTTAGGGGTCCAGAGGCAACTCGTCGGGGATCTACGTTGGCAAGAAAAAATAATGAGGATGCACAAGTAGTAAGTAGGGGTCCACGAAATTTATTTGGTTTCGATAGTGAAGACAAACATTTTGGAAGTGATCCATGAGAAAAAAAGTTTGGGAACTCGTGATCTAGACCATTGAATGTACATTTGAAGAAACTGCTCTTATAACTATTTGTGCCGTAAGCAGTAATGTCAATTATTTTGGAAGGCATGTGAAATTTGTGATCCCACACGGCCAACGGGCAAGGACTAATACTTATCATTATAAGCGGAAACCCAATTCCAGTAATGGAATAATAAGACATCCGCTTAGAATTATGGGAGTTCATAGAGACGGATTTCGGTTAGGTCTAAAAGTATTTGGACTTAAGCCGGTAGGTAAATGTTAACAACAAAACCATAACATCACATCTGTTATACAATTAGGGTAGGCCTCTGGCAATGAATATAGATAGTTTCACAAGTTACGTGTACGCCCCACTATGGAATAAGGGATGGCCTTTTTCCAAATATAGGACAAATCCAAACTGCAAGCCATTAGCTACTAGAAATATTAAGTTGGGTAAATTCAATGGCACCCAATTTTCATGGTTGATTAGTTTAATTATATAAACACACTACATCCATTTCAGAGTTCGATGACATCAGTTTTACTCAAATGTAAAACGAAAAGATAAAGAACAATACTGCGTTTACAGGATTTACAGGAAAATTTAAATTATTCATATGTGACTTACATATTTTTGTAAAACGTCAAATTAACATCCTGACCAAATATCACACACCCATCATCATCATGCCAACTGCTGAACATAAGCTTCCCCTCCTCGGCGCCTCCTCCCGGTACGCTGTCTTCTACAGGTCGACATACCATCTGGGAGGAGGGCGACGCACGTTTCATATACCGACACTATGACTCCATGACTCTTCGGTCGCTGTGGACTGAGACGGACTGGTGATGACGTCGTGCACCATTTACAACATTACATAAGTTGCGACATTTGCGCCATTAACATAAGTTTCAATAGCGAATACTCTTGTACCCGCTAGCTAGCCGTCATTTCTCGATGGCTGCTATAGAGAAGCTCTTTACAAAGAGCAAAAAAGATATATTTACATTTTTGAACACTACACGTCATAAAAACAGTATGATGATGTAAGTATTGCATTGCAACATACGATTTTTGACCTGTAGTAACCGCCACTGAACAACGGTTTCCTCACCTGGCTTCCACCTTTCCTTTTCTCTGTCTTGCTGATCGAGTGCTTACAAGCGTGACTATTGATAGACAGGAACTATGCGCGGTACATGGATCAGGCAACGGGTTTCCTAACATGAAATTCCCAATAACGGTTCGGCTTCTAAATTTATGCCTGGTGTATACTAATATGCTTAAATCCCATGACATATTGGGATGTAAACGTAACTGGTAAAACGTGAGAGTAC